>JAMKCH010010770.1:0-36494 GCA_023653785.1 Ophioderma brevispina
GTGATATTATCCACTGGATTTTGCAGAAAATCTCTCTCATGTGCTCTGAATGGCTAAGTTGGAGAGAGCTCATTGTACTTCCTAATGAGGGTGAAAAAAGTTCAAATTATTCAGAAAACGTGTTCTCCATGAGCATGGTATAGTGTGCTCGACAGACTTCAGCTAATTATGGGGAGGGGGTATGTGTTTAAATTGGTTTTGTTTGGACTGATATGCCAGAGGAAAATGTGGCTTTATTTCAGGTTAACTGAATAATATTACTAAAAGTATTTGTACGTCCATGGGTTATGGTTCAAAACAAAATGTTGAAGTGTGAGGAGTCGTTATACAAATTAGTGAAATGATTTGCTGTAATCAGGCAGTGTGGCCTTTAAAGATTAAATGTGCATTATTGAGAGTGGACAGTTAAAAATGGTATTTCTTTCAACATTTCCTTATGACATTACATCAAATGACAATGTGAGGAAATTTTTATCCTCAAATATCTCCTCCTGTCACTTAAAAACACAGGAGAGAGATTTTTTGAGAATTACAACTGTGGGAAAACCTGCACATGTCGCACAGGACAGTTTTGAAAAAAAATAAACGAAAATAGCTTAAAAACTGTTTATTGACTTATTTTTTGTCAATTGTATAAGCACAAACTTTGATGTGTGTAGCAAAGAAGAAAGAGTAAAACAGTTATGAAAACTTAATATTCAAACTCTGCGTGATAGTAAAACTCAAAAATAATAAATTCCCCCCTGTGGTCGGTTTTCCCAGATGACATCACAAATTCTCTCAATTTACCACTTGATCAGTTGTACAATGTAGAAAATTTTGAAGGTATTGGTGAAACAGTAACGTGAACTTGCTGATATTATAAGTATAATCCCAATAAAAAGCTGCTTTGATATTCTGTCATGCCCAACAGAAGATTCCATTGTCTTAATGATCTTATTAAATAACGCAAATCAGCATATTCACTTCAGGTGTGGTCTAATACATCGGTAAGCATTCCAAATATGCAAAAACCCAGGTTAGAAATGGAGCTATTCTTTCTGGCAATGTCTTGTGTCTCTTTAAAGAGACATGAGGAGATTTCCAGAAGAAGCGCCCCCAATTTTTTAAACCCGAGTTTTTTTTTGCATATTTGGAATATGCTTTCCAATGTATTAGACCACAACTGAAGTGAATAAGCCGAATACGCCGTCTTTCAGTATAGATGATGATTAGTACTTTGTCGTGCACGACAGAAAAGTAAAAGCACGGTGTTCTATGGGGACAATTACGATAGCCAGGCAAGTTCAAAACAAGGTTTGCGGTTTTCTTTCGTGTTGTTTGTCCAATACACCTTCAAAATGTTCTCGGTTGGTGGTCTACATCCGATCAAGTGCAATTTGAGAGAAAATTGTATCCTAAAAAAAATCTCCTTCATGAGAACATTTCCAGAAAAAAGTGCACTTTTGTTAAACCAGCTATTTGTAGGCTTGGATTTACTATTAAATCAGACCTTGAGGTAAGTCAAAAATGCCATCATTAGGATATAAAAAAAGATGAATTTGTTTATTCTTTTTATGTGTGATGGTTTATTCAAGCATGCATCTCAATCTATATGGTCAAATCAGAAAAGCAGACAAGTTTGTTATTTACCCTATAAACCTCTGAATTTTTGTGTTATGTGTTCTACCAACCAATCAAGAGCAAACTAAGGAAATTTATTGGAAAAACCTGCTGTCTCTTTAAAAAATAATGAATTACTTCATTGTTTAAGTGGTCACCAAAATAACTGTCATTGAGGAATTTGTTTGTGACTCCTGAAAATGCATGCCCAAGTTACGTGTAGAACCCATTGCCAATGGAAATGGGGCAACGAGAATCGGGTAACACTTATCAATCTTTAGCGAGAATTGGAGAGATTTCAACAATTATCAGGGAAAAAAATGGTTTGTGTACATGAGGTCAGAAGTGACCAGAGTTGATAGTACAGCAGACCCTGTCTGGTATTTTAGCAGATTTGCATCACTTGTGATTGTGTATAGAAAATTGCTAGTAGAAAAAGAATTTGTATCATTCAATTTTGGGCTCGTCTTTTTGTGATCTCACCAGACCATGGGTCTCATCATGTTCAAGGGCTGATCCTTTTTATCGGAGCCGAAACAAAGGCTGGCAGGAAACTGTAACTAGTGGGAAAAGTTCACAATCGGTATTTGTCATAATGGTACACAAATTTGACAGTCAACAAGTTGGTAAATAACTCGCTTAACCAAAAATTTAAATGGGAGTTCGTTCACTCATAAATGATTCAGAGATACTCTTTTTGTGTGCGTGAATATATCCGTGAGATTGAGGTGTACTGGTAGTCTGCCGTATTTGCAGGGCCTACTGCGATTCTGATGTTCGTGTGAGTGTTGACTGTGAAACTCACTTTGTGTCAGCTAAGTAGGACAAACTTGTTGCAGAGCGTCAGCAGTCAAGAGCTTCAATCTTGCTTGTCCCCCGCAGTACTTAGCAAACACTAATAGACCTAATGCTTTTGATCGGAGGATTGCTTCTATCTGTCATTAGAAAACTTTTATGACACATGCTCTACTACATTCTTGCATGACTTAAGCTCAAAGCTGTACAATGCAGTGATGTTGTCATGTCAAGCTGACCAAAACTGTAGGCCTTGTCTATCTGTTGCCTGTACTCGACAAATGTATGTTGGAAAAGCTGTGGCCGACAGTGCATCAATAACAGTCTGAATAATGCATGATGCTCATAATGTTTCGAAGAAGATTTGAGTTAGCTGTGGTTTGAGCTTTACCTGTTGGAATATTTTTTTGTAATGGAATATGATAGAGTAATGTGAATTTATCTGACTTTGAAATCTACTTGAGAAAGGTAAGTTGGCAATTCATATTTTGGTATCGCCAATCAAGGATCCCCTACACACTAGCAAAATCTCTTAATAAAGCGAATTAAATTTTAATGAAGATTAAAAAGCTAACAAGTAGAGTGTGTATGCTCTTCCCTTATTTCAAGGAAGATTAAATTTGCTTAATTCAACAAAGCATGATCCAAATTACCTTTGGAGCCAGTCCACAACTTACGGGCCTCAGCCACCTAAAAAAATAACAAAAAATAACAAATGTTACATGTGGTCATTTTCATTAATTCTTTTGGGTTTTTTGTAAGACTTTGAAAAAAAAGCATTACAAAAACTTTGCTATATTCCTGTAATAATATCAAATGTTTGTACTTTTAGCAAAATACTGGACAAAATTTGCTATTTTGTCTCTAAAATTTAATGGAAATGGCTTAAAGAGTGCATCTAATGGGAAAAATTTCCAGGCCGTCACCTCTATTCAGAGTGCCGACTCTGCCGCTGTATAGTCTGCTCATTCAATTTGCTGTATCTGGACCTCAACATTTAGTATTATTAAGAAATACGGACCTCAATCAAAACTAATTGGAAACCCCTATACACAAACTCTAAGTAGAACAAAGTTGACATATCAACTTTATCCAATTCAAGTAATGATTTTGAAATTAACAAAAAGCTTGGTTGTATAAGATGAAATATCTAGTGCACATTTTAAAGAATTTACGTCTGTTGTGTTCTCTACTTGATATGATAGCCTGGCACTTGCCCATAATGCCCCAAGTACCATAGGAAACAAACTTGCAGTTTTGATGGTAGAAGCAATAATGCATACTGCAAAGCCTTATTCAATACTCTGCTAATATTGATGGTTAAATATTAAAACAGCATTTTATCCCCCTGGCTTGAAAAGCAGAGGGGGATATTGCGAGGGTGCGAATGTCCATGTGTGTGCGTTCCAGTTTGGTTAGGTTTGTTAGGTTGTGTGTGTTCCCAGTTGTTAGGTTTTTGTTTTTCAGGTCTTCTTTGAAAAGTTGAAGTCTGATTTAAACCAGACTTGGGGTTATATAAGGTGCAATATGGTGTTCCTTCATATGTGGATGATGTCAAAGGTCATTGACCAAGGTCAAAGGTCATCTGAGATCATGTTCCAGACTGCCATCTTGCCAGGGGGGTGATGCAAGTTTACTTGCAGTAATTTTTGTTTATATCTTGGGAATGAAATGACTTGAGGGTTTAAATTTCAGGACAACAATGATAAAAGTACAGGACAAAAATCGATACTACCAGGTAAATCAGGGGAGGTCCCAAAGACGATCAGAACATGCACCTTTAAAACTTTGTTGCTGGGTTGTCAAATTATAAACAGCTTTCTGCTCCCAACACATAGAGACATCAAACAACATATCACACTGGTTGTCCTGTCAAAAATACTGATGTCCTATTTTAAAACGTGACAGGTTGACATGTTTGTTATTCATGGGCTAATTAATCTGAACAGATTTAAGAAGGGTGAGCATCAAATTGGGCATCCTGATTGTTAGCTAGATTGACAGTTCATACATGCATGCCTTGAAAGAAACCATTGCTTATGATATTTGCAGTGTAATGATATAGGCAACAAGTTCAACACATTATATGGGTCAGTTTGTGATCCATAACCTTGCCCCTTTGACATACTGTAAACAAAGTTGATAATTTCACACCCAATTTATTTTGCAGATATCATAGGTTTTAATTTGTGAAATTTAATTGTTGTGAATTAGTTTCTTTACAAGGTTCTTTACAAGATTTTATTTGACAGATGATGATTGATTGATTGATCGATAAAGTATGTGATTTTTTTCTCAGAAAAAATGATTTTTGCTTATTAGTGAAAATTTGTTGGCATATAAATTGTTGTTTTACAATACCTTCAAAATTTGAAATTACTATACCATCTGAAACATTGACCTCAAGTATTATGTGTGCTATTTCTGGTCTCTAGATTTGTTTTTCTCAGCAAGATTTGGGGAATTTGAACAGTGTCAAACAAACATCTGTTCATAACACATATACACACATGTCATACACACAAACAGGCATATGCACACATTCCAAAGATGGCATACTTGTGTGCCTTTTCTTTTGTTTAAAAAAGTCAGTCATACAAGACTGACAATTAGACACACAAGTCATAACACAATGAAGTAGTAGTAGTAAATGCAATGTTTTAAGTATGGTTTTGTCCCCTAAAATGGGGGTGGCCGGATTTACCTCACAGTCGTAGCAATTGCCCTTACTCCCTCCTTCCACTTTGCCCAATTCAATGCATCCTCCATCCTCAACCCAACCCTCCTATTCTCCTCCTCCACTTGCTTCTTCCATGTCTTCTTTGGTTGTCCCCTCCTCCTCGAACCGTCCACCTCGAATTCAAAAGTGCAAAATTAAAATGGTGTCACACAAGTATGTAGTATGTACATATGTGCGCGCACACACATACACATGATAACATTCTGATATTAGCTCTTTTTGCTAATATTGAGAAGCTCAGTCATGGCAGCATGCATCAAAATCCTGTACTGCAGGCATCTTTACCTATCAATTTTCACTAAGTAGAATGGAATGTGTTAAGTTTCTATCCACATAGTCATGATCAATGACTCGATCAAACTTAATGTAAGTTATATTGAATTGACAATTGTGAAATAGCCCATATCAAATTGTACAATTTCTTGCATTTCCATTTGCAAGCTAGCAGGGTAGAGAAGCTTTAATAAAACTCTCCCACACAGTGTTTCAAGCAAACAAAACACCATCCAGGGTCTGCCAAAGATTCTGTGGAAATATTGGACTTGATGCGTTTTGTTTTCGTTTTTCCATTATCTTTGTTTGCCTGTTCATTTGGCATGCTGCCGCTAGGTGGAGCGCAGAGGGGCTTTCACATACAGCGATGTTGCGTCAATACCGTATGGTCCTGCTTGATGTGTTTGTCTAGAGCTGCTAGGGCTTCCTAAATTTCAGGCCCGTTTGTGGGTGGGTGCGTGGTTTAATGTGTGACCTGCCCTCATTTAGTTTTATGAAATACAAAGTGAACTTTGCGTTATTTCTTTGGGGATTTAGTGAACAGAGGGGGACAGTATTGGAATGAGTGAGTCAATGCTATTGAACTGTAAGTGAATTGAAAAAGTAGTTATTTAAAGATTTTTTTTATTTATTGTTGTTGGTGCCCTCTCTTTCCTCTCTCTATCCCCCCCTCCCCCTGCTTCCTCAGTATGTGAAAGACTTTCTATGTATGGGCCCCCTTCTAGATCGGGGCCCTGAAGACCAGGTTATTCAAATTTTTACGGGTCTTGTAAAATTCTGTAATTTATTTTTTTGTAAAGGGTCCCTAGGTTGCCTTCAAGCTGGTTACTTTTTACAAAATTTTGACTAGAGCCATACATCAGGAGATGTGACAGAAGAGTGTATAGCTACGACATGGTAGCCATCCAACAAGACTTGCCCTTAAAACTGGGGGGACTGAGTGGCAATTTATGCCCAAAAATAGGACTTGACTTTGCATACCATTTTCAAAAACTTGGGAACTGGCAACTATTGATCACTGATCACTGCTGTGGTGAGTATTCTGAAAGCAATCCAACTTTTAAATGAAAGCGCCCTGAAGTTAACCTAAAAAATAAAATGAAGCACACATTATAGCCAGACTCCATATTTGAGTCTGGGGACGCATGTGGGTTCATCCATCAGCCTAATTCATGTGATAGCACTGCTCTTAGATAGGTATATCATTAAAGTCTTGAGCAAGATGAAAAATCACCCTTCGTGTTCTTCGTCCCAATAGTGTATTTTTTTTTTAAGTTGCCTACAAGACTTTTAGTCTTAAGTAACCTCATTGATTTGTGAATGTTCACATTTCGTCAGGGAGAATAGGTTAAAACAACAGATGAAAATCTATGCTTTTAAACTTGTCCCAATGCGGTGATTTGAATTCTTGTATGAATAAGCCTGCCTATTTTTAATATTTGGACCTTGTTGCATTAGTTGCTGATGTTTACATTTGTTAGCCATGGAGCCAAATGTAAATGCCAGTACGTAATAAGTTGAACTGTCTTTATGAAAAGAATTCAAGTCATTGTGTTAGTAGATAGAAAGGACCACCTAATGTTTGGGTCATATTTAAGCTCTCTCTGCATACCTTGATCATTGAACTATGTCTTAGGAACTGAGAATAGGGAAATCTTTGTGAATCATAGGTAATATCCTCTTTCTGATTCAGCTTAGCGAAAAGGCATCGTTTGTTTGTGGTTGTTTGAAGAGTTGAATATAGCTCTGAAGGCCCTAAGAGGATAGATTTTAAAAAACTTCTAATGCCCCTAATGCTCTTGACATTAACTAATGGGACGGCTAGTTGATTTGCGATTAAGGAAATACTTTATTGTTATCTTCAAATTTTACTCTTTTTTAATTGAGTGAGACTGATGGCCTTCATTCTTTATGAGACATAGTTATTTCTTGGGTGCTGCCTGAAGACATTAGATTTTGCTTGTGTAGGAGTATGGCTTACACTGTTCATTTTGTTTCTTAGTATTATCAGGAGAGGTGATTTTGTGGGATTCAAAATGTCTAATTACATTGGGGAATTTGTTTGAAATAATAAAGGAGACGCAGTGTGTGACATATCAGCCTCTTAATTCCCATGCCTCATCTGGTCAACTTGAGTTACCGAATTCTCCAGAATTCTGAAGAAATGTCCTTCAAAATGATATCACTCACACATTATCAGTTGGTTCAATCCTGAAATGTGAAAATGAAGGTGCCTGTGAATAAGTGCGTAAAGGTTGCGTGTTCCCATTTATGTGTATTGTGTTCTCTACTTGATATGAGAGCCGGCACTTGCACATACACCCCCATCAAGTACCGTGGAAAAAACATTTGAGGTTTGAGGTAAAAGCAATAATGCATATCGCAAAGCCCTACTCAATACTGTGCTACATAGTGATGTGTAACCATACAACTACGTCGCGGTCGTGTGGAACGCAGTAGGGGTCGTATGCTTCGTCGCGGTTTGTGAATGGGGGTCAACAAGGTGAACATGGGTCCACCACATCGGGTGACATGGGAGTCACCAAGGTGACATGGGGTCACCAAGGTGACCTTGGGTCACCAACCGGTCCGGGTGACATGCGTCACCAAGGTGACATTGGGTCACCAAGGTAACATGGTGTCACAAAGGTTACATGGTGTCACCGAGGTCACAGGGTCACCGAGGTCATGGGTTTCACAGAAGTAGTCACATGGTGTCACCGAGGAGGCTCACATGAGTCCCAAGGTCACATGGGGTCACAAAGGCACATTGGTGGTCACAAAGGTCACATGGGTCATAAAGGTCACCAACAGGGTCACATGGGGTCACCAAGGTCATGCGGGGTCCACAAGGTCACACAGGGCAACAAGGTCACATGAGGTCACCCCACCTGCCCCAACGCACCCCACCCGGCCTCCTTCCATGACACACCCCACCCCTCCCTGTTGTTGCACTCCACCACCGAACCCCCTCCCCGAAAACACACTTATTTGTGCAAGGGGCCAAAGGTCCACATGAGGTAAACCCAAGGTCAATGAGATCACCAAAGTCACATTGAGGTTACCAAGGTCATGTGACTGTTGTCACAAAGGTCACCCCACCCAGCCCTCGCCACTCCACCCTTCCCAGATGCACCCTACCCAGACGCACACCACCGACCCCCACCCCAACGCACATCACTCGACCCCTCCCGACGAAACCACCCTGCCACCTCTCCCCAATGCACCCCACCACTAACCCCCCCACTACACCCCCCACCCAACCCCCCAACACACCACCATTCCCCCTCAACACACAACCCTTACCGCCATATGATCACACACAGATGGATGGCTTCTTATAGTAGGTTTTCATGATAGACAAGAAGGTGAATTTTGCATTTTCGATGAACGTTTTACGCGTTACAGCAATTATGCCTATTTAATTAGCTCATTTGCATACCTATTCCGCATGTATCAGGAACTTTCAAATGGACAAAGAAGATTGTGCACCTTAATGGGTTTTCGTTGAAGTGAAAAGAATTTTACATATCTGATGCACGGTTTCAAAAACATAGCGATTACGCTGATTTTGCATGTAATAGCTCATTTGGCAACGTAATTTGCCCGAAATATGCCCAACATCAATTCAGGTTGAGAAACTCTTTAACCCGCTTCCCTTCACCAAGTACATCATTATACGCCTTACGGAAAAACTCCAGATAACTTACACACAAGCCTTGCGGAAAAGGTTAACATTTTTGACCTGCCAAGGTCACATGAGGTCACCAGGTCACCTTGAGGTCACCCAAACATGTCACTCCAACCCGCCCCCTCCTTTCCACCAAGTACATCATCGTAGCCCTTACGGAACTCATACGGCATGCATAATTAACGTGGGTTAACATTTTGACCACAGGACACACAACACAGATAACAGACACACAGACATAAGACAGGTAATCCCTAGTGCCTTGCAATTCTTGCAGACGACACAACAAAATGGCTGCATGCCTTGCAGACGACACAAAAATGGCATTTTTTGTGATATCTTGAACATTTTAAAAAAAAAAAAAAAAAAAAAAAAAAAAAAAAAAAAAAAAACAACGGGCTGTATTGATTATAAATCGATATACTTCAGCGTAAATCGGGGGCGGGGGGGGGGGGGGGTCTCAAAGAAGATCAGAACATGCACATTTAAAACTACTCAAAGCGTAACTATTGCAATACAATTTAATGATGTAAAAATGGAGAGAGAAAATACGGACAAAAAATAAGTGAAGGCCCCATACGAAACATACGGCAAAGGGGTGGAATTTGTGGTCGATGTGTTGCGGTATGTGCCGAAGGCCTGAATAGAATATTGGCATTTTGAATAAGTACGTTGTGTGATGTCATCTGGACATTTTAACTATGAATTTGGGAATCAATAAGTCTCCTTTTAGGGGCAGGGCAAGAAATCCAATTTGGGATTTAGCCATTGGTTTAAACACGGTAAAAGCGAATGTTGTACCAGTAATATTTCTTATTCCCCCAAAACTGTTGGAATGCAAGACTCCGCTCTATTTGTGTAGAATAAGGGATTGAGGACGAGGTCATATGGGGATCATGGAACACCCATGACCAACCCACAACAAAGTGGGCTAAATTGGTAGGTGTTTGGGTCTTGTATGCATTAAAGGTGCAACGAGAGATTTTGAGGCACCAATATTGCGTCATAATAGTAATTTCATATAGATTAGACACTCAATAAGATTTCTTCCCTTAGATTTAGCTACAGAAGGTCGCAAAGACAGAAAAAGGGCGTTTTGATTTGCTTATTTCAATATAAAACATAGGCTGAATTTCGTATTGACTCCTATACGAAATTATAAATGTCACAATTTTGTACCAACGAAACATTGCTCAGCTTAATTCCTTTCAGAGAGGAATATTTTTGATGGAAAAGCTTTACAATAGTGCAAAATCAGATTTCACTTTTTCGGGCACTGTATAGGAAATCTCTCGTTGCACCTTTAACCTAGTTTGATTAGTTTTGGTGAGTTGCATATTGAAAGAGGGCTTGGCTGCCGGTGTTACTTCTATGTAATAACTTGCATCCACCAAATTGTCTTTGGCTGAATTCCTTGTCTTTTGAAAAAATTTTGTAAAAAAAATTTAAAACAAAATCAACAAAACAAACTTCTTGTTTTACACATTGCTTTCTCTAAGTTTTAGACATGGACTAATCAAATCAGTGGTATTTGGGGACAATGTTGACTTTAAAGCAATAATAACACATTTTTTTTGAACGGTGATTGGTAACTGGCTAGTAAACTTACCTGTGAATGGTTAAAGCTCGAAAAATGTCCATGTTCACAAAACAAAGAGATTGGTAATTAGAATAAGTATCATCGGAGATCTCATGATAATAATTCACGGCTGCTGGAAACTGCTTCCAATATGAAATAGCCGGGATGCGCTATGTACAGGCTACGCTCATCCATTCGTTGTTTTATTGGTTAGGCAAGTCAGTTGAGATCATTTTCTTGAGGTGGAACATTTCACCATGACGGAATAACTTAGCATTTCCAGCTCTGCTGTTAAGTCAATTGGGATCCCAATTCTAAACACAACAATCACTTATTTAGGATTAATACGCATTTGAGCAGGTGGTAGTTCTAGACAATTGCCAACATCACTGTGCAAGGGGCACTCTTCAAAAATGTGTGTTATTGCTTTTACTATCAAACCAGGACCTTGAAATTTAAGGTGGATTTTGTGATTCTAGACTTATGTTTATCTATCTCTCAGCATCATCATCATCTTGTGGTCGCACCCAAGATAAGAGTTCACAACCCATGTCGGAGTATAGTGCTCCTAAGATTTGGCAGATCCTCCAAATCTTGCTGGATGGCTCTTGAATCACATCAATGAAGTTCAAGGGTCTTCTGTTTAACGGTTTAACAAAACCACGACACACCAATCATAAAACATGGCACCTCACTTCAGAATAACAAGTGTGTGCAGTGTGACAGATTGGTTCACACTTAACACAACGGTTCCAGTTTGATGGCGCATCTTTAATATAAAGTCCACCACCAGTGGTGGGACACCACCTTATTTTTCTTGGGGGAAAATGGGATAGGGAAGTGAATGAAATTCTGGGGGCGGGGGGAAAAGAGGGACTTTTGGGGGAATGGAATTAAAAAATGTTGATATTTTAACAATTTGGCTCAAAATAACATTTGTTTTTTTGTTTTTGCTGAAATTGATGATTTAATCTTCAGTGAGTAATTGAATTCTGGGAATCTCCAGCTGATTGAGTGGGTATATTTTGGTTATTGTGGTTATTGTTAGCCAATACAGAGGAAACGGTAGAAAAGCCTAGAGTTTCATACCGATACAGAAAGGTCTATTTTGATTTGGTTAATCCGTGGGTTACCAGAGGTTATATCATGCATATAATTGAGTTGCTGTTTGTACATAAGAAAATTGGCACACATCAGGGGGTTCATCGTCTACTTTGTAACGAAACCTATAAAATAATTTCCGTAATATTGCAAATTATCCAGATTGTCTTATCTTTGATGTATAAACAACCATTCCAGTTTCAATTACAACTATTGTCATGCCAAGGAGGCTGAAACTCTGGAGTTTCAAAACTCTGGAGTGTCGATCAGGGTTTTTGGCCGTGTGGACGCATTCGTAGGTTTACACTCCGGAGTTTTATCGGGAGGGGAGTGTTCTAGCGGGGTTTTATCCCCCTAAAAAAAAAACTAGGGGGTGAAACTCAAACTCCAGTTTTTTGAGTGTCTGACCGTGTGGACAGCATTCGGGGGATAGCTAGGGAGCGGAGGTGACCTCACAAGCTCATCTTTTGGGACAAATGCCTGTGTTTGAATATAACGCGGGAAAGTCCACAGCATCTGGTCTGATGATGGACTTCCGGTTTACACTCCGATAGGAGAAGCGGAGGTAGGAGAATGGTTCAGGTGGATTCAGGTGGATGATTTCAGAGTTTTGGCCATGTGTGGAAGTAATTTGGAGTGAAGTAAACTAATTGGATTAATTTCACATTGGAGTTTTCCAAACCTTGGAGTTTGGTGACCGATGTGAAAATGGCTAAGAGCGGTTGAATGTCTGTGCTTTAAATAGGGAAGGCTTTTATCTCTATTTGAAGAGGATTAATTCCAAGGTTAATAATTGAGCTGAATTTCCTAGTTCAAAATCATCAGCAATGGTTGAGTTATTTGCAGCAAAAGTATAGTTGCAGGAATTATCTGCACAGGATTTCCACCAGTTAAAATTTTAAAACGAGTTGCACTCAGAAAAGAAGTTGTTTTACCAGAAATTGATTAGAATTGCTAACGTTCAAAAAGAGGTTAACAATCCAATTTCATAGCACACTTTGAGGCTAAAAATAGTGGGCTCTGTTTCTTTTAAAAGGCTTTATAAAGACCATATCAGTGATTTGCGAAATCAGCAAATAGAAAAAATCATCAACAAGGCGGTTCTCGAACCACAAGTCTGCCTTCTTTCGAACGCTTAATGTAAGACCAAAAAAGCAGAACACCAGAGTGCAACTTGTGCGGTCCAGGGGTGTCCCCAAAAAGTTGGCAAAGCAGATAAACTCCAATTTTCAAATAGTTGGTTATCCCACTATTTCATTTGACCACCACCCTAGGGGTCAACACATTTTCACCAGTTGTGCAGTTATTATCTTGCAAGTTGAACCCCCCCCCCCCGAGCATAAGTAAGATATGTTTAGGAGTAGCACGACCGGGTTTGCATTTAATTCTTACTTCTGTCTTTCATTTGACACCACCCCAGGGGGTCACAACATTTTTCCTTGTGGAGATATTAATCATGGAAGTCCTCAACATAGAGCATAACTAAGAGGTTTAGGAGTAGCACCCCCGTTTTGCCATTTTTGTTTTGAGAGTGTATTCTATGTAACCTCTCACTCTTTTCATTGGACACCACCCTCGGGGTCACAACCATTTTCCGTTGTGGAGATATTAATATTGAAATGTCCCCACTATGAGCACAAGTAAGAGACGTTTAGGAGTATAGCCCCCCGGTTTGCATTATAGTATTCTCTACTTCTCACTCTTCATGATACCACCATAGAGGTCATAACATCTTCCGTTTGGGAGATATTAATCTTGAAAGGTCCCCAAATGAGCACAAGTAAGAGGAGTTTAGGAGTAGCACCCCAGGGTTTGGCATTTTTAGTATTCTATACTTCTCACTCTTTTCATTGATACCACCATAGAGGTCACAACATCTTCCGTTTGGGAGATAATAATCTTGGAAAATGTCCCAACTTCAGAACCAGAGATGGTTAGGAGTAGAACCCCCGGTTTGGCATTATTACGTATATTGATTCCTGCTCTTATGTGACAACCACCCTAGGGGTCCCACCATTTTCCATTGTAGAGATATTAATCATGAGAAGTCATGCAAAAAATCCTTAAAAAATTCACTAAATTTAGTTAAAAAAATATGAAAATTTATCAATTGGCACAGATTTGAAAAAAAACATGTGACCACATTTTAAAATTCTGAGTCCCCACGGAACCCAAAAGACTGGAACCAGGATGAAAACACTATTTCATTTTTAAAAACAGTTTGGGCACTGATCTAGCCATATTGATGTTAATACCTTTGTTGTGGGTACTCCCCACCCCCCTTTTGAAAAGTCTTTTTGTACACCTGTTTGTACACCACCAAAATTCATACAAAGCAATATCTGCCAAACTAAACACACATGGCTGGACCTTAATATTGCAGGGTAAACTCCTGAATCAAATTCTTTTGAAAGTGTAGTATTCAACACCTGACCATTGACAACCTGAGAAAATGTGGTTGAAATGGACCAGCTTTAGCATTAGTTGCAATTTTTAAAATAATCAAGAATGCCCGCTTTAAGTTGGCCCACAAGCATTTTGACCACAATTATGATTCACACAAAAGTTGTATGGCATAGTAGTCTAATTTAGCGAAGGAATTTTGCATACCAATGTACCATTTAAGCGATACAGCAGCAATACGCATATTTTATTAAGATCAATTGCATCAAGCAATGCCCCTTGTAATTGACACACTTCACGTTGAGACCGCATTGTGATCATACAAAAATGTACACAGCATAGAAAGTCCTCATGTAGCGAAGGAATTTTGCAGATCCATATACCATTTCAGTGATCACAATTATGCAGATTTAATTATATCACTTGTATCAAAAAAATTGCCCCTTTAATCGGCCCACATGCACTTTGACACCAATTATAGTCACCCACTAGATGTATGGCATAGTACTCTTTCATGCAGCGAAGGAATTGCCTATCCGACGTACGTTTCAGAATTACATTTATTACGCATATTTAATTAGCCTCATTTGCATACCTAAGCCGCATGTATCACACACTTCAATTCAAAAAAGAGCGCACACAATGATAGGCTTTCCATGCAGTGAAGGAATTTTCCGTATCCAATGTACCGTTTCAAAATAAGCATACGCTGATTGTTGCATATTTAATTAGCTCATTTGCATAGCTTAATTTGGCCCCGAAATACGCCCGAAATCTAATCAGTTCGAGAACTCTCCAGCACCGCTTCCCTTCCCCAAGTTACCTCATCATATCGCCTTAGCCTTACGGAACTCCAGAAAACTTGTACACCAAGCCTTGAGGAAATTTTCGTTATTATGCCAATTAGATACTTATTAGCATATTTTTTACGCGCCAAATCTAATCAGGTCGAGAACTCGTGTACCCACTTCTTTCCACCAAGTTACAATCACATAGCCCTTACGGAACTCCAGATAAATCGTACCACAAGCCCGGAAACACGGACGTCAGGCACACCGACAGCATGACGGACGGAACGCAGAAGACCGACGGACGGACAGACAGACAGACACCACAAAGACAGACCTACAGACAAGTGAATTCTAAAGTCTCGCTGAACAAAGTTCAAGCAGACAGAAATCAGATTTGAGCATGTACGTAACAATACAGGTATCCCTAAATACCCTGCAAATGATAACCAGCAGCAGCCTAATAAGAATAGAATCGAGATTTTAGTCATTACTGTCCGAACGACACTTACTACAACACGTTTGAATGGCGAATCGTATCTTGGAACACTGCCCCCGTTTTCTTCCTTTTCTTTCAATTCTAACAGCGGGAAAAGGTAACTTATGAGAATTCTACATGACTTATCCTTCACTTTGAAGCTATCCTGCAATTTCAAAATTTTCCAATCATGCATAGTGTGCTTTAAAGGAGTGGAAAACTGCCTTTTTCCCCACTGTTCTTGTTGGTTGTTTGATTCTTGTTTTTTGCGTTAGGTTGTTTGTTTTTGAAAAAAGTTTTGTACATGGGTGTGAAAATTGTGAAATGCTTTCTATAGGGTAGGCTACTAATTATGCACATACATACACACATATTGGTGAGCAACATACCACACACAAATACCCACTCACACATCACATGCATGAACATTCTACTTGCTTCAATGTGTCAAATCTATATCGATACCATATGTCTTAGAGCTCTGGTCTTTGAGTACATTTAATTTAGATCAGTGTGGAATCTAAGCAATAGAGCCCTTTTTGGGGTGAGTGTGGATGAAAGCATTATGAGATTTTTTTTTGGCCAAATATGGTCCTGGACCATATATTTTTCAACTCGTCTCATAGCGCATTTCATGATATGTGTGTGGCCTTTATTTTACTTTATATTTTATCTTTGGGTAGAGATGTATTAAACATCATTTTTGGCAAGTGGATGAGAAAATAGTAAAGAGCTGTCTTAGGAGATACATTAAAATTAAAAAAAAAAACCACCCCTTTTATGGTCCTGGACCATAATACGGGCCAATCTCACACGTTTAAAAGCATACCCACCGGTTTTCTTTTGTACTGTTTTCTTTCTGCACTGTGGAAGTCTAAAGATAGAGATAGAGATCCATTTGCAATACTTTCAGTGGATCCTACATTGATATCTAAAGTGCCAAAGTTGACAGTGCACTCTCCTAAATTTTGCTTCATCAATGTCATCATGACATAAATTCACCCCAAAATAAAACATAGCAATCCCATGATTTAATATACGGTCCTCCATGTATCAGGTACTCAGACTCTGGATTAACAAGGAAAGCTTAAAGGCTGACTCAGAGATTTTCGGGGTTTTTTTGCATATACATACGGCTTGCTTAGATAATTACGGTGTGAAATAGCTAAGTTCAAATTGAAAGTCCTTCATAGAGGAAAATCACAACTTTGTTTAAATTCCGGAGCCGAATTTTTTTTTACACATATCCTATGGCACGTATACTGTACATAAATGTTTACTGCATGAAAACGAAAAATCTGATTCTCGCAAACTTTGCATTGAGCATTTTTATGTGACTATCTTTAGTTCTCCGTTGGACTATTTTTAATTTTTACAACAAAAAATTGTATATTTTGTAAATATCTGAATCAGCCTTTAAAGGTGTGGTTTTCCGATCGTCTTTAGGACCCACTGATTTACCCTAATTTAATATCGATTTTGATATCAATTGGAAAGGGTTAAGGCCGTATTTTCTCATTGTCTTCCTGAAATTTGAGCCCTCAAATCTATTCATCACGAAGCGATAACAAAAAACCGATTAATAGTGGGTTCAACCACCAATCTTGCACAGTAATGAATAGGGTTTTGCAAATGTACATTATTGTCGTCTACCAGCAAAACCGCAAGTGTGTTTTCCACGGTACTTGATGGGGCGTATGTGCAAGTGCCAGCTCTCATATCAATTAGAGAACACAATAGAATAAAATCGCAAGCACCTTTAATTGAATTCAATATACCCCATGTCATTGTCAGTGTCCGGACTGGACAAGATTTTCGCACCTATTGGGGGTGTCAAGGAAGTTGTTGAGCTTTATGACCTTTTTTATTCACACATGCCTTATTATCAGTAATTAGAAGTAAAGCCACACTGCTGATGTTCACGTTACTTGAACAAGACTCCCACACATCAAGGGTTTAGTGCCAAGAAGGCTCCATCTGCAATAGCAGCCATGTACAGTTGTGGTCTTATTAAGTGTCATTCTTAAGGCGGTCCGGTTAAGTACGTATATCCTGTTCTAAAATTGAAGGGAAAAAAAGTTGGGTAATTGCAAAACAGTGTTGAACAATTCTCAAATTCGAGAAAAGGCATTGTGGGAAAAATGGATGCGGCCGTTTAGCGATTAAGTGTTCACCTTTCCGTGTCTGGGAGCACTGGAGTAAGTACCACGGAACTGTCAATTTTCTCGCTAGGGGTCTATAGGTCAGACCCAATTACGATACATATTCAAAACGAAAACATAGTAACTGACCTCTGATAAGCAAAAACATCACAGAAACCCCTTGTTTTACAGAGAGAGATATTTGAGATTTAGGTTTAAATTTACCACACAATTCTCCTGACGGACTGATAATGTTAATTCCTCGTGCAGTACCAATTTAGAAATATCTTCACAGTCTGTGACACAGACTAAACCGTGGGAATTATTCGGACCGTGTATATGTCATACCTAACCGCCCCCTGCCAAATCAACACCGGCAGCTATGCGATGAACCTTTGCTATAAACCCTCAATGTGTGTCTCTCTTGCTGCCTCTAGAGTTGTAGGTTCTGTACCAGCCTGTATTGTTAATGAGAAGTTAGAAGTACCTGAAAATTGAATAACAATTGATCTCTTCAGGTCATTACTACATGTTCAAAATTGACCTTAATTGCTCTTTTAATTGAATAATACAAGGCTGGTGTTAAGCAACAGTGGGTATCTAGTTAGGTAGTGAGGTCATTTTATATTTCATTATCTTTTGGACATTTGTGTGGTGAATCAGCTGGCATATTTTGAAATATTCACATTCAAAGCCACAAAAAACAAGCATTGAAATTTGTTCTCAATGGTGTATTTCAGAGTGTTTTGTGACAATTTTGGAGTGGGGATATTAAAAATATGTTAAACTTAGTTGAGGTTTTAATTCTGATTGTGTAAGCAGAAACACTTATAGGGCATTTCATGGACAAAAGTTGTCATTGAATTCACTTAGATCATAATCAATTCTTCTGTGATAAGTGTAACAGGTACAGTCGAAATTAGGACGTAATTCAAAAAAGTTGAATTTCAATGCTGACTTTATCATCATTATTTGAGGTGAACTTGAATAAGTCGTAATGTAATGATGACTTTGTAAGTGTAAACAAAAGCGTTAGTCGATTTCAAGGTACTAAGCATGGCACCTGACTCCCAGGCCATACACTTCGCGTATACCAAGAACACACATTAATTCATTTTCCGGAATGCAAATTCAAAATCAGTGAATGTGTAAGTGTATATAAAAACAACATATAGTAATACACAAAATTTATTTATGCTAATCCTTAGTTGTCATTAAAAAAAGTGGAATTTGCAACAATTTTGCCAGTGTAATGCCATAGTACATTCAGAATTATGCAAAAAAAAGTGGGGTTATTTTTCTGTTAATGCAAGGATTCAACAATTTTGGTAAAATGCTTGCTGCAGTTTGTACTCTGGAAAGATAAAATAATTCTCATTACATTAAAAGATATTAATTAAAAAATTCCTCTTAATACTAATACTTTTATAGAGTGCTGTATTTCCTTGATTGGGTCATCTTCAAAGAAATAGCACAAAAACAAAAATATATAGAAGTCATCCAAAACTAAATAGCGTTTTATAATTCATGAGCTTGATCCACTAAGCTGCTTGCATAATTTTAAATCTGCTTATTTTTAATGCAAATTAATTTACAGTAGAATGGAACAAGATAGTTAAAAGCTAGAGGGTTCGGTAGAATTGAAAGCAGTATTTTGTGTTCTATATATTATCAAATATGTTTCTGTATTTATACTCTCTTGCTTGTATAGGATAATACTATAGAACTGTAAAATTTCATTTTCAAAATAAGGCTCAGTGGACTGTAAATTCAATTGTCGGCTTCAAGGCATTTGCAATTCAAGCAAAAGGGCTAATACGATTATGGTCAGCAAAGGTCAGTCATGTGAAATCAAGTACAAAAATCAACGTATTGGTCTTGTTGGCTTTATTATATCAAAAACAATGCTGACTTGGGTAGAACTACTCTCACTGCTGTTCAGAATTCATTTAGATTGCTTGATGTCACCACACTGTTATTATACTAGTTATTGTAGTAAGATTCTTACTGAAAAATAAGCCTTTTCACATTTTCACTGTTAGAAATTCATTTCATAATTTGATGAATGTGGATAGATAAATTGGGAACTCTGTATTATGACACACAACTCACTGAGCCAGCTAAGCATCCCCATAGTTCGATGGGTATTGCAATTGAGTCCCATACCCTGGCCTTAGGCTGACCTATTTGAGATTTACAAAACTGTAGGTCTATAGGAAGTCAACGGAGTAAACGTGTCTGGTTTTAGTGTCAAAAGAACTATGAACAACTATCGTTTTATCATTTTAAACATCCTCTTTCAGTTCAAAATCCTGGCTGAGGCCTTGAAAACTTGTTGTCATTCACAATGATGTTGGTGGAAATAAGGAGAGAAACTTTTTTTGGTGTGTGTGTGTGTGTGTGGGGGGGGGGGGGTTGGTTATTATGACATTCAGCAATGATGTTAGTAGAGTTAAAAGTGATTAGACCTTGTTGATTTGGCAAGCACAATCTCACACCAATTCAGTATATGCGGTTGTTTTGTTACAGTTTGTTAAACAGTTGATACTTATGCCCTTTATTTATGTCTATACAGTAGCTTGTGTTGCAAACATTCAGTGAACTCTGTCTGCAGGTCATTGTGATTTCACCACTGTAATCTCTTGTATACTCATCATTAAATGATTCAAAACTATTTTATTGGTGCCCTTCAAAGTGGTAATCCTTTAGAGAATTGTGGCTGTACAATTACTTTGTTTTTTCTTCAAATCTGTAATATACATGTAAATGATTAATTACCCATCAGCTTAGTGTTACTAATGACAGCATGCAATATCAAGCTAGGGATATTCCAAGGTTAGCACTTGGTTTTTCACAAGGCGTGTGCTGTTCATTTTAGTTTATTTTTGCAAGGCTGGCCTTCTGAATCTTTTGTTTCACTGACCCAAGCAATCTATAATGTTGAACAATTGGTTATTTTAACTCTATGGATCAGCAGCTTCTGTTTGACCAGGTCGTAACTTTGAAAGGGGAATATGGACAACAGCAATTTTTGTGGCAATTGTTTTTTGATATTGCCTTTTTTGTAAGCAAAAACTAGTTTTCAGGGCCATATTGAGATTTCGTGTATAGCAGCTACAGAACATGGGCATTAGTTTGACAATCGGGTAAATTTTGTTGCTGTTGGCTTGAGGGGAATTTGTTGGTGAAGAGCAATTAAAAAAAAAGTCAAGTTTCCCCAGAAGAAAATATGTGATCTGTGATCAAGCCAAATGAGTCTGAAGTCGGTCAGATGTATTTTTACTTTTCCATTTGTAACTGTATGCATCATTTAAAACGCGACATTTTGCGGAAACCCCCATTGAAATTGCCCAATAAAGACATATCAGTGATTTGCTAAATCAGCAAATCGAAAACTCATTCAAAAAAATCAGTTTTGCAGGTATGTAAAAAGTGCAGGTATCCTAAACATACCCGCAAATGATAAGACCAGAAGCAACCTATAAGGACGCATCGGAGATTTAGGATAAGATTTAGTCATAACTGTCCGAACGGACACTTACTACAAACACGTAATTGAACGGAAAAATCGTTATCTGGAACACCGCCGTTTTCAGTGGCGTAACAGACCTTTGCAAATGGGGGGGGGGGGCAGAAAGGGTTGCAAGGCAATTTTTTGAGGGGAGGCTTATTTGGTCCTTCTCCATAGACACTGTACCAAAGGTCAGTTCATTGGGGGAGGGGGCGAGGGGGGGGCAAGGGTTTAGTTTGGGGTGGCTTGACGCCCCCCCTGCCCCACCGCTGGGTTACGTATCCACTGCCGTTTTTCTTCCTTTTTCTGTCAATTCTACAGCTGGAAAAAGGTAACTTATGAGAATTCTACAGACTTATCTTCCACTTGGAAGCTATTCTGCAAATTTCAAACTTTTTCAATCACTGATAGGTCTTTAATTCCAAGATACAATCAGTTGAAAGGTGGGCCCACCCAATCTGCCAAAAAAGAATACCTCCAAATGATCTTTTGGACTTCCGACTCATTTTGCTTGATGCAAATAAACATTATGGTTGTTTAGAGAGTTAATGGTGATTTATAAAAACCAATGGAAAAATTTTAGTGAACTCAAGAATCCTTCGATTTCACAGTAGCAGATGGGTATAGCCTGTTCTTACAGTGATGGCTTATTAATAAATTTCACATGTTCAAGTTTGATCTTTAAAATATCTGAACTACCTGAAGTTTACTGGATGATTTTTATCAGTTATACATACAGCCATTAGGCGACATGCTAATAAAAAGCTTAAAGTGACAGGATGGAGATTTTTTTAGGATACAAAATTCTCTAAAAATTGCACAGAATCGATTGTAGACCACCTACCAAGACAGCGTTTGAAAGTTTATTGGACCAACAAGTACAAAAGAAGACAGGCAACCTGTGGTTGAAAGTGCCGACTATGTAATTGTCCAATAGAACACCGTGCTTTACCGTGCTTTGACTTCTGTCGTGCACACAGAAAACAGTACTAAAATTCATATTATTAAATAAAGACGGCGTACTCGTCTTATTCACTTCATGTGTGGATCTATACACTGGAAAACATTCCAAATAGGCAAAAAACCCGGGTTCCAAAAAAAAATTGGGGGCGCTTCTTTCTGGAAATCTCCTCATGTCTCTTTAAAGGTTTGTTACTGATATGGAAGATCTATTTTGGTTGGTTACTCGTGGTTATATGATGTTACACAGGGCCGTATGCAGGATTTATTTTTTGCGGGGGGGGTGCGGCTTCCAAAATGTGTTGGGAAAAGGGGACCCAACCCCTGAATTGTCCCCTTTCGGACTTTTTTAACAATATCACCGGTGAAAAAGTGGATGTAGTGTTCCCAAACTTTCTCTCAAATTTTGGAACAATTTTTTATGCATTACATGATATAACATGATATAACCTGTTGATTAACCAATCAAATGGTCACTTGTAGAACAAGTGAGCAAAGTCGGATACAAAGTGACATTCTGTCAATTTGGACTCTGCACACAGTAACAGAATAGTTTGATGTCTTAAATATTTTCTTTGTCAAGCGCATATGTTAGTGTTCAAGGTAAAACAAAAATGCCTGTGTGAACAGAACAAATGTGGGAGGTGCTATACACTGAATTTGGATACCCCTTACTAACATGCTTCTGGGCAGCTCTGTGGGTTTTCTAAGCTGTGTGCAATATTTTGTGTTATTGGACGATTCACCGGGTATAAAAACCGTGAAAGTTTATGCACTTTTGTGGTGGTTGAGGCTGGTTCACAGGTTAAATGCCCGCTTTTAATGATGAAAACGGGCAGAGTGGTTTGTAAAAACAAGTTGCCATGGTCAAAGGTTAATCTGAACTGGACTTGGTTACTGATTGGCAGTGCTTAGAACAGCTTTGTTTTATTTTCAGAACATATGAATTAATTGTTTTTCGAAAAAAAGATCCACATTTTCAAAGTCCTGCACCCCCAAAATATATCCTGCATACGGCCCTGGCGCACCCCATTCATGGGGCATTAGTGCTTGCAAAGTGGTGCGAGGCGGAATTAAAAAAATACATGAGAAAAAGTAAAATGACGGAAAATAAGAAAGTGAAATGGGAGCTCCAGTGTGGTATTTTCATACTGTATTTTTGTACGTAGAGCTGAGAAAATATAGAATCACGCGTATCATAATTCAGGCCATATCATAATGTAAGATAAACTAGGCCCAACAAGCAATTTTCAGCCATTTAAAACCACCCACAACCCTTCAGCTTCAGCTTCGGGTGGGGGGGGGGGGCGGCTCTTAAGCCAGCCCATGGACCACATGCTATGACACTACACTAGCTTTGCTTGCTATGCGTGTAAGTAAAGATCTGTGGACAATGGTGAAGTTTTAGCAATTCCAAACATGGAAAGTGGAGCTTTTTTTAGCTAATTTACTTGAGAAATCCTGATCTAAATGATCACTGAAGTTCTAGAAATAAACTGGTTTTGTAAGGGGGGGGGGTTAAACCTATTACTCTGATTCTTCATAGCAATGTCAACATTAATAAATTATTGTCTTGTACCTCTCTGGTTACCTTGAAGAAACACAAGGACATTTTCAGAAAAGGGCACGCTCAATTTTGGTTGAAACATTTTTTTGCATATTGGCCTTTATAAAAATATGAAAATTTTCAGAAAATCTCATTTTGTCCCTTTAAATGGGAGGGAAAGGGTCAGTGTTGAAACAAAATAAGTTAACCAATCTTTTGGTTGTTTCCCAACACTAAGTGTTGGAAAGTTAACATTTTCACTACTGGCAAAGCTCTTTTTGGCAGCAATTTTTACTCAGGTCAGGTTACCAAAATATTTTTTCCATGGTTGTGACTACACTCACACTCTCACCCATTAGTTAACCCCTGCACCATACATGTATAATGCAGTTGCATTATCAAACAACCATGTAGGCACAAAAATTGTGGGCAAAATTGGTGGTTGGGCCAGTGACACACTGGTGGGCACTTCTATGAGATTTTGGCCCAAAATTATGCTCCAGGACCATCTGGAGAAATATTCTAAGTCAAATTTGAATGCACATGGTCCAGGAGCATATGGCAAATGCTCCTGGACCAGTATTTGACTTAGAATATTTTTTCCAGATTATTTATACTCCAGGACCATATGCTCCAGCACCATATGGTCCTGGAGCGTAATTTTGGGCTAAAATCTCATTGAAGCCTGGTGGGCTTATCATCCCCAACCATGGGCCTAGTGCTTGAGGGTTTCCATGTTTGAACCTCCAACGAACCTCACACCTTTCTTTTTCTTCTCTTCATTTCCTCCCTTCTCTCCCAGGACTTCAACTAAAAACATGAAGGGACTTGTTTGGGTTAGTACTGGCAGGCCATGCCTTTATTACAATCATTTTCACCATGGTGAAAATTAATTCCAAACCTTGCTTTAAAAGCTTGAAAATGTATACATATGTGGTGCTATTAAAATTTATTCTGTTTTCACAGTTGCATGTAATCCATTCCTCCTAATAAACCTGTATAGTTTTATAAAATTAATAATAGTAGTAATAATAGTAAAAATAAGTGCTGGTCAACCATGATTGTGATTCAAGCCTTGAAAAAATGGTTTGAGTTTTGTGTTCCTGTCATTTAATAATGCTTAATAGCACTCCGGTTGAGATAATCAGATTTCCCCTTTTGGAATCTCTCTATCCCCTTGCACAAGCAGTGATAGCTCCGACTGACAAGCATTGGCTGTAAGAAGCCGCAATACTGTCCTTTACACGATACAGGCCTTCTGCACTTTTTCACTCTCATTAAAAGTGCTAGTCTAGTGGACCATTTTGCAATGTTGTTATCAATACTAGTTCTGCATATTGAAAAAAATCCAAATTAAAAACGGGAGAATCCATAAATATTTTTATCCTTTTGACAGTTCATTGGCAGTAGAATTATTTTATCAATTTATATTTGTATAAAGAGTTACCCTGAATATACATGAGTACATTTGGACTCTGCACACAGTAACAGAATAGTTTGATGTCTTAAATATTTTCTTTGTCAAGCGCATATGTTAGTGTTCAAGGTAAAACAAAAATGCCTGTGTGAACAGAACAAATGTGGGAGGTGCTATACACTGAATTTGGATACCCCTTACTAACATGCTTCTGGGCAGCTCTGTGGGTTTTCTAAGCTGTGTGCAATATTTTGTGTTATTGGACGATTCACCGGGTATAAAAACCGTGAAAGTTTATGCACTTTTGTGGTGGTTGAGGCTGGTTCACAGGTTAAATGCCCGCTTTTAATGATGAAAACGGGCAGAGTGGTTTGTAAAAACAAGTTGCCATGGTCAAAGGTTAATCTGAACTGGACTTGGTTACTGATTGGCAGTGCTTAGAACAGCTTTGTTTTATTTTCAGAACATATGAATTAATTGTTTTTTCGAAAAAAGATCCACTTTTCAAAGTCCTGCACCCCCAAAAATTCTGCATACGGCCCTGCGAACCCCATCAGGGGGGCATTAGTGCTGCAGTGGTCGCGAGGCGAATTAAAAAAAAATAAATTGGAGAAAAAGTAAAATGACGGAAAATAAGAAAGTGAAATGTGAGCTCCAGTGTGGTTTTTCATTACTGTATTTTGTACGTAGAGATGAGAAATATAGAATCACGCGTATCATAATTCAGGCCAAATCATTAATGTAAGATAAACTAGGCCCCACAAGCAATTTTCAGCCATTTAAAAACCACCCCACAACCCTTCAGACTTCAGCTTGGTGGGGGGGGGGGGGGGGATCTTAAGCCAGCCCATGGACCACATGCTATGACACTACACAAGCTTTGCTTGCTATGCAGTTGTAAGTAAGAAGCTGGGACAATGGTGAAGTTTTGCAATTACCAAACATGTAAAGTGGAGCTTTTTTAGCTAAGTTACTGAGAAATCCTGATCTAAAGGACACTGAAGTATAGAAATAAACTGGTGTGGTAAGGGGGGGGGTTAAAAAAAACAAAACCTATTACTCTGCATTTTATAGCAATGTCAACATTAATAAATTATGTCTTGTACCTCGCTGGTTACCTTGAAGAAACACAAGGAAATTTCAGAAAAGGGGCACGCTCCAATTATGGTTTGATTGAAAATTGTTTTTGCCCATATTTGCCTTTATAAAAATATGAAAATTTTGAGAAAAATTCATTTGTCCCTTTTAAAGGGAGGGAAAGGGTCAGTGTTGAAACAAAATAAGTTACCATCTTTGGTTGCACTTCCCAACATAAGTGTTGCGAAAGTTAACATTTTACACTACTGGCAAAAGCCTTTTGGCAGCAATTTTTACTCAGGTCAGGTTACAAAATATTTTTTCCATGGTTTGACTACCACTCCCAATTTACCCATTAGTTAACCCCTGCACCATGTATAATGCAGTTGCATTATCAAACAACCATGTAGGCACACAAAAATTGTGGGCAAAAATTGGATGGTTGGGCCAGTGACACACTGGTGGGCACTTATATGAGATTTTGGCCCAAAACTTAGCCAGGACCATTCTGGAAAAAATTTCTAAGTCAAATTTGAATGAACAGGTCCAGGGAGCATATGGCAAATGCTCCAGGAACAGTATTTGACTTAGATATTTTTCAGATGTATTTATACTGCCAGGACATATGCACCAGCACCATATGGTTGGGAGCTTAAATTGTGGGCTTAAAATCTCATTGAAGCCTGGTGGCTATAATCACCAACCAGGGCCTAGTGCTTGAGGTCCATGTTGAAACTCCCACGAACCTCACACCTTTCTTTTTCTTCTCTTCATTCCCCTTTTCCAGGACTTCAACTAAAAACATGCGAAGGAGGGACTGGTTGGGTAGTAATGGCGGCCATGCAGTTTTAGTCCCCGCCGAACGAAGTTTCGGGAGGGGATACTATAAAATGGCTCCGTCAGTATGTCCGGATGTATGTATGTCCGTGATTAAAATGTAACCCTGGAACATGTGGTCATATCTTTTGTCTGGCTGAGCCTTAGAGAGCTTAACTTGGCGTATATTGGAGGTGGGGAAATCCCCCTACTAACCATGTACTTCATACCCCCAGGGTCATCCCCTGGGTCTGTCAGGGGGGGTGGGGGAAAAAGGTGGGAAAAGGTTCAAGGGAAAAAAGGTCCAACATTACACAGAAATGTCAACATTTTGACCATATTGTGGACTAATTATCTGGAATTCAATGAGGGCCTACGATGATGTAACTTGGTGAAAGAAGCGGTTTGATGATGTTCTGACCTCCTTAATAGATTTTTGGGGTTATGTAAAATATGCTAATTAAATATCTTAATTGCATTAAGTTATGAAATTTTCCGCAGGCTGGTGTACAGATTTATCTGGAGTTCCATATAAGCGTATAATGATGTAAATTTGGTTTGAGAACGAAGTGGGCTGAGAAGTTCTCGACCTGATTAGATTTTGGCGTATTTCGGGAGCAAATTAAATATGCAATGAGCTAATTGATATGCAAATGAGCTAATTGATATGCAAATACAACGTCAATGATAGGTTGAGGGGGGAAAAGTACCACAACAAAGGTATTAATTATAACTATGTAGTACCCATGTTTTCATTGAAAGGTATTCTTTTAGTTTTGATTGTTACACGTGGGTCATTCTTTTGGGTTGCCAGCCCCTGTTTGCATTCTTGGAAAATGTGAAAAATATGGTGTTTGCCCCTTTAAGGACCTCGTTTGGGTCCCAATTTAAAAAACATGAAAAACACACACTTTTTTCAAAAATAGTGTTGTTGCCAATTGGAATAAAATTATCATATTTTTACTAAATTTAGTGAATTTTCAGGGTTTTTACATGATGAATTTTAAGATTTCTTGAGTCATTTCACCAAAAGGTAAAAATTTTTTGAGCTAGTGTGGCCAAATTAAGGGTGGACCTGTGCTATTTTAGTCATCACTTAGTGTTCGCGATATTCGGCGGGGCCATATTTTACACATCGCGGAAATACGAGTTCGCATTGTACACTCATTTCACCCCAGGTGAAAATAATTCCAAACCTTGTTAAAAAGCTGAAATGTATACATGTGTGTGTGCTCCTAAAAATTGAGGAGGGGGGAAAGGGTCCTGGAAGAGGAAGAAAGGGGGCAGAAGTCTCACCATGGCTCCAATCATCTTCGATTTTCCCTAAGTTCCCCCACTCTTTTTGGTCCGCTAATTTATTTCCTCTTTCTCCTCGCTTCCTCCTATCCTTGCTTGCTGGCCCTCGCCTACTTTGCACCGGAATTAGCTTCCGCCATTTGGCTTCACGTCTGCCTCCAGTGGACGCTTTGCTTACCTCTCGGAGCGATCCGCATTCTTTCCCTCTTCTCGTTTCTTAACGCCCACCCCCTCTCTTGTTCTATCCGTCTTCTTGTGCGTCTCTCTCTTCATTCCCTCGTCACCTCGTGCGCGCTTTACTCCCCTTTCTTGTCCCTCGCACTGTTTGTACCGCCTCTTAATTTATCTTTTACTGCGTTCTATTTTCGCGGTAGTTTTTTCTTTTGTTTCTCCGGCTCTTCCTAGGATCATTTTCTACTTGAGTTGGCTCTCCAGGGCGTCCCTGTAGCGGGCGGGTTACGCATAGAGGCGGAACAGTTCACCTTTAGGGTTGTTTCCCGGCACTTGGACTTACGGGTTCGCTTCTGCGCGACCTCACCACTACGGTTCTGGTCTCACCCGGTGCCGTAGTCTCTCCTGTGCTCCTGTACATAGGAGGCGCTATGCTCTCTTTTGGGGTCGTGTGGGGCTCTTTGTTGGTGGAGCGCGTCGTTTATCGTGTGGGTGGGGAGTGTATCAGGTAATCCCTGGGGGTAGGATTATACGTGGTAGGATGAAGAGCTTTGCAGTCGCTAAATGGTTGCCCTACTACGTTTTATATTGGGATCTGATTTCGCTTTAGTGTTGGGGAAAGTTTTACGTATTTGTCGCTCCTTGCCTTTATGCTCGCCTCCACTTTCGGCTTTTGTCTCTCCTTCTAGTCCGTTAAAGAATGTTTTTACTTATGCCTTTGCCGTTTCGGCATTGCGCCTTCCCCCCCTTGCATTGCCCACTCCGGCAATTCGTTTCTCCTTTATTGTCCGCCTTTCTGCTGATTCTTCGCTTTGTCCTAGTTTGACTTTTTCGTATATATTATTCCTCAATTATTTCTGTCCCGATGCTCCCTTTATCCCCTCGTGTCCGCATTCTTGGGCGTTTTTGTGCTCTTCCATTTTATTGCCCATCCACCCTTCATGCCCTTTTGTCCCTTCGTCTTCTCTTCTTACTATTGTTTTTCTATAGTTATTGCGTTTTATCCATCCTCCTCCATTTATCGCTCCGCTTTTGCGCTTTTCATTTTTGTTCCAACTAGTTGACTGTTGGATTTGTTTGTAGCTTTTCGTTGTGCGTCTCGATTCCCAGATCCTCTCCATTTCATCGCTTCTATCCCTTCCATTGTTCCCCACTATCTCAGTCCCCTTCCCTTGCTCTCCATGCTTGTTCTTCATTTCCCGCCTGTGGTGAATTGCTGTCTCTCGAACGTTTCCATTTACCCGCGTCGTCCCGCTTGCTTGTCTTTACCACATCTTGCCCCGTCACAGCTTTTTCCTTACTTCGAGTCTCTTCCTTTCGACAAGGACTCGGTTTACACCCCCTCCTCGTCCGTTTCTGAGTTTTTATCACGTTCATCTCAGTGCTATCCCTCTGTGAGTTCCACCCTTCTTCTTACAGGTGGCCTCTTTACCAAACGCCCCACTGGTCGTACCTCCTTCCTCTGTATCCCAACCGACGCGCTCCTGTCCCAGCTCACTTTATGTCCTCCTGTCCTCTTTCGTCGCCGATCTGGCCCACCTTCTAGTTTGATCACCTCTATGTACTCGATTATCGCGTCCCTGCCGTTGTATTTCCTCCTTTACCCGACGACGCCCCTTACGACCCACTCGCCTACTGTGTCCGGTCAATACCGACGTCTACTTCTTTCCTTTGTGCTCTTGTCATTTTTTTCTTCTTCACGACGTGACCAAACCTTAGGTTCGTATTTCTCTCTTCTGACTGAGTCCATTCATTAGCTATCTCTTAATTCATTCCCTCCTCTTACTCTTCTACTATTCTCGATTTCTCTTGAACATGTCTCCTCCTTTTCCCCTTTTTCTTCGGATCAACACTATTCTGTTCTTTTGGTGAAGTTGGTTGGGTTTTATAAGGCGGTGTACTTTAGACCGACCTCCCCTTTGCGACTCTGTGACGCTCGACATCTGCTCATTGCTGCTCTAATAAACCCGTTATAGTTTTAATAAAATTTAATAATAGTAGTAATAATAGTAAAAATAAGGGATGGTCAACCATGATTGTATGTGATTCAAGCCTCTTGAAAAAATGGTTGAGTTTTGTGTTCCTGTCATTTAATAATGGGCATTAATAGCACCCGGTTGAGATAATCAGATTCCCTTTTTGGAATCTCTCTATCCCCTTGCACAAGCAGTTGAGAGCTCCGACTGACAAGCATGGGGTAAGAGCCGCAAGACGGTCCTTTACACGATACAGGCCTTCTGCACTTTTCACTCCATTAAAAGTGCTAGTCTAGTGGACCATTTTGCAATGTTGTTATCAATACTAGTCTTTCTGCATATTGAAAAAAAATCCAAAATAATAAAACGGGAGGGGAAGAATCCATAAATATTTTATCCTTGTGACAGTTCATTGGCAGTTAGAATTATTTTATCAATTTATATTTGTATAAAGAGTTTACCTGAATATACATGAGTACATTTGAAGGAAGGTTGATGGTCACAAGTTGGAAAAATGCAAATATTTTTTTGTTTTCAAAAACATTAATGTTTGGTGTGTCAAACATGTGTTTTTTAGACTTGTAACATGGGGATGTGGTGGGAAACGAATAGGTGTATGGTCATGCTATTTTTATGGTAAAGTTTGTTGAACTTTTATCCCACAGGAGTTTGTAACAATTTCACCATCATACCCAGCTGGGGTGCAGGAAGAGGTACCCAAGATCCATGGTTTGCCAAAAAATTATACAAAATCAGCCTACTTTACTTATCAGAGTCCCTCACACTGACGCCAACCGAGATTCCAGGACCATATGTACACACCTGGATTGTGTTCTATCTTATCAGACCTCTCCATAACATGTCAGCTTCCCGTGGAGTAGTTGTGTAAAACAAGGGAATAGACAGTGGTTGCTGGCTGGTCTTCAATGCAAGTTTAGCTCACCCCTCAATGGACAGGATAGAGTCGATCAATGGACTTCATAATTGCTTCTGATGGAAGTCAAGAAATATAAATGGTTGATACTTTAAAATGAATAGAAAAAATCAAAAGAGTTCAGGTGTTTTACCAGGACAGTTTCCTTTTACATGCTTAAAATTGTTTTGCTAGAAAGAAAGCAAAGGATTTACTTATTGTAAATAGCAGCTTTAATGTTGCATTCGACAACATCGGACATTATATTGACAAACTTGATCAGTAGTAAAACATGTTCCTGTATGGAATATTCGTTGACTTTTTAACCCTTGCGCTAGCAAGCGCCCAGGGTTATAGCTATGACGCACGGGGAATGAACGAGGAAGGTAGTCCCAATTTGTTGTGTATTTTGTATATAGTCAGGGCTACCATTTCTTATTGTATGGTGACAAAAATTTGGAAGGGTAGGGGAGAGCCAATCTTCCAAAATAGGGGTGTAAATTGTCCGTTTGGAGCCGTTTTTTACAATCAAAGTCCAGAAATTTTAGCTTGGAAAGTCCTCAGCCTTGTGTGCCGGTTTTCATGGTGGGATGGCTGGCGGAAAGGCATTCCATTGAGGCAAAGGATTTACAGTGTGCAACTCGATGCTTCAAAAGTAAAGGGCCTCTTGATCATCTGGTATAGGTCTTTCAGTTAACCATTTCACTGAATAGCATTGAAAGTTTAATACACTTTGAGCACTGTAAGGCATTTGACATCTAATACAGGTCCATGGTCACAATCACTCTACCTCTGAAAGAGGGAATATTTGAACAAAATATTTGTAACATATCTATATTTTAAAAATTTCAAGTAGCCTTCTCTTAGTAACCATAATGTTAACTTAAAAGTTTATTAATTTAATCATGTATCATTATTAGAACTCAAGCTTTTTGAGCATTTACCACAATCCTTTCCCCACATCTTGTGAAAAATAAAGAGCTTTGCAAAAAATTGTTACTCTGGTTTGGAAGGGGATCATACCAAGACAAAATGAATTGATATTGATAACGTACTTGCTAATCTAGAGAGAGAGAGAGCAGCCAGGACAGCCTGGTTCCAATACATTGTAACTGGTGATCACTTGGCAGTAAACTTATGTTGTATAGTAAATGCTAGTTATGTTATAAATTCAAATTGCACTTCCAATAAAGTTGGAGTTGTCCTTGATATCTTCATCCCAGAGTAAACTGGAACCTGGGATTGACCATACTTGGTTTCATTTTAGCTTCAACTAGCGTGGTATTCCCAGCAGGGTTCATGTCATCTTTTAGGACTCTTAGTTGGGGAGTATGTGAACATTACTTTAGTCAGAAAAAGTATGTTGGGCCTACCTTTACTAACAAACATTTGTTATACATGTAAGAAAACATATTTGTTTTGGAAACATATAAATATAACCAATAGTAGTGAATACTCTGTTATAATCTTAATTGATATGTGGCAATTAAAATATTATAAAAAGACAAGTGACTATATAGCCTAATTAGTAGAGAGTCAATTGTCTGTTCACACTATATTTTTTAAATTTATTGTCATATCAAGTAAGAAAACTACAATTTCTACTACCCATTTGATTTTCCACTTGATCTTGGGAAAAGTTGTATATAAACTGGTGAATGTTTTTTTTTTTGCTCCCCAAACGTTGTATGTCCTGGCATAAGAGTAGAGACCAATGTTAGCGTTTTTACCCAAAAGTCAAATTCTGTTTGTGTTCCATTTTATTAAAAACTTTTTCACATGATTTTCTGGTTAACAGAAAATCATGAAAATGACCACATAACATTCTAACGTACCTGTGGAGAGATTATCAGTCTTTGAGTCTAGAGTGCTCTCAAAAGTTGGCCTTCCACGCCCGACTTGTCCGGTGTTCACTAAACATTCAAGATTACAAAAAGACAATTTGAGCGGGAACAAATGGCATTTGAAAGCTAAGACCTGGGCCTTGAAAGTGATAAAGTATATGTCACTCACACAATTTGTCAATTGCAAAGAGGAATGTTTTCACTTATACAAGTTTTTGAGACAGGCGATAGATACATGCTTGTATCTAATTAAGCAAGGGTTAAGGGTTACATGCATCGTGATGGCTCTCGTTACCAGATCCATTGCAAAAACATCGCCACTCCATGGCAATCGTTGGCAGCGCACTGTTTTGTGAATTGCAATAATTAAAGTAACAGAGTTTGCAGGAATATTATTAGTTTGCTTTTGTTTTATTCATCATGACCCAATTTTAAATAATTATCAAACCAAGGACTGAATATGACTGTCAATTGCAGCCCATTTCCTAATTCTTCATTTTGACATGGATCCCTTGGGCAAAGTGGTCAGATATAAAACAAGGTAGTTATAATCATTTTGAGGTTGTACAGAAGCTGAGCTGTCATATGTTGACATTCCATGTGTATTACATGCTGAGTGTGAAGTTGAAATATTGCCTTTGTTAGGTATTATTTATTATCTCTCAATTTCATCAACATTGATCTGAGATATCACATTTAAAGGCAGACGCAGAGATTTCCCGATGAGGTGCGCACTCATTTTTTCAACAAATCATGTTTTTGCATATACATAATGCTTGTTTCATATACTAATCAGTGTGTTGAAATAACTAAGCTCAATTGAAGTCTTTCATATGGAAAATCACAACTTTGTTATAAAATTCGGATCCGGAAATTTTGTTATACACAGTCTCCTCTGGCCATGTATTACTGTGAATAAGGTTTCTTCATGAAAACGAAAAAAATTCCGAATCATCTCTAACTTTGGAATTAAGTATGTTAGTGACATCTTTAGTTATAGATGAGCTGATTGTAATACGACACCACAAAATTGTTGAAATCTTGAGTCAGCCTTTTTAACTGTTAGTCTACCAAATTTTAAATGTTAATAGTTTGGTCATTATCCTCTAATCACAGCTGTTAGGACCCCATGTTGCAAATGTCTCTTTATTTTCTTAGAGCAAAGTTTAAGCAGTGGCGACACAACTTTGACAACTGATATAAGTAGGGAATGCAAGAGGTATTTCCTCTGCAAATATCAGAAACAATCCATTGTGGGGAATATTGTAATACTGAGGCTACAAAGGTCACGATGGTATGTTATGTTGCCCTCTATATGCCCATCACATAGAGAGATGTGTTAAACCAGATTTTAAAGGAAAAATCGTATTGCCCGTATTTTGCCCGCAATGTGAAATTTCGTAAAGTTACACAGGATGAAGTCAATGATACAAAGAATCCCAAATCAGTTGTCAAAAATGTGTCGCCGTTGATTCTTGTTTAATTCTGGTTTGTCATATAAATGAGAATTTAAAACAGCGTGGAACGGTTACAAAAGAGCAGAATGTGATAGAAAGGGCAAAATTGGCTTTGTTTCACTCCAAAATGAAAAAAAAAATGATCTTGAAGCACATATTATCATATTGTATCATTGTCATTTCAAGTGTGAAAACAAGTGCAACGTGTGGCTATTCCCATTAACATTCATGTGGAACAATTGCTTTGAAAGGGAAAAAATGAAATTCTGGAGACATACCCACCCCAGCCCGAGATGCACACCATCCCAGCGGAATGCATAATAACTTTCACCCTAGATGGAAATGCTGCACTGGGGAATCAAATTCATGCCGCTATATTGAAGCTATGACCTGCAGGATGGTTTCACAATATTTTCTTACAACTCGAACATGGATCGGTTTTGTGATGCATCTGATCACAACATGTTAGTTCTCTGATACCGGGACCATTTCACCAGGGGCTCCGATCCGGAGACTGTTTTCACAAAATACAGTTGTCAGACAGCCCGAGAAGGGTTTCCTTTTCAGGGGTGGAGGATATTGGTGAAATCAATCAATTATTCAAGTTGGGTTTGTTTTTTGGTGTTTGGATAAAAGCAAAGGAATCTATCTCCTTATTGCTTGGTTAGGAGGGCAATTTGTTCGTATAGGAATGTCTGAGCTAGGAGGCAATTCTGTTTTGTTCTGAGGGTTCCAGCAGGTGTTGGTTTTGTATTTTCCCCTTTCTTATTGGTTTTGGAACGACTTATCTATGGTGTATTGGTATTGTCCCCGCCGAACGAGTGCGGACGGGGATATAAATGAGCAGTGTCCGTCAGTCCGTCCGTTCGTCCGTATGTGACAAAAACGTTAAACAAGGTTGTATACGATTTATCGGCGTTCCGTAAGGGCACAATGATGTAAACGTGGTGGAAAGATGCGGGATGCTGAGGTTCTCGACCTAATTAGATTTTTTTTTTTTTTATTTTTCGGCCGTAAAATATGCTAATTATCTTATGAATAATTATAAAAATTTCCTGCAAGGCCTGTGCACAAGTTTTCTAGAGTTCCGTTAAGGCGTATAATGAGGTGACTGGTGGAGGAAGGGGCGGAAGAGTTCCGACATGATTAGATTTTGTACGTATTTTGGGCAAATTGAGTATGCAAATGAGCTAATTAATATGCAAAAAATCAGCGTAATTGTTATATTTATGACACTGTACATTGGATACTCAACATTCTATGCGCTGCATGAACGCCTATCATGGGGCACATTTTTTTGCAAAGTCGCGTTGATCGCATGTTAGTGATCGTGACATTTGGCGGGGACTATTTACGCATTGCGTAAATACAAGTTCGCTTGTTTTACAGATGTAATTGTTTTTGGAATTAAAGTCACAATAACAGTGTTAGGAGGCAATTGTTATGTATAGAATGTAGTCTAAGGAGGAAATTCGGTCACTGTTCTGAGGGTTACAGCAGGTGTATTATGTTCCTTTCGTGATTGGTATTATGGGAAATGACTTATCGTTATGGTGTATTGTTATTTTACAGTGTAATTGTTTTGGAAATAAGTCATGGCAGCCGACAGTTTTCGTCATTGGCATATTGGTCTGCTACATGCATGTAATGTTTTTGGAATTAAAGTCAATGAGAGTAGATAAGAGCCAAACATTGTCTTAATTTTTTCCTTCACAACAAATCAATAGAATTAATGGCCTTTTTTTAGGATAAATTACCATAGGTACTGGAAGGATTCAGACGCCTGGATTTAGAAAGGGATTCTAATATAAAAAAATATGAAATAGAAACTTGAGTGCAAGAGTTAAAACTTGTATACCTTTAAAATGTCTTTGTAAAAAGAACACCTGTGCTATTTTTTCATGGATTTTGTTCTTCAA
>JAMKCH010010771.1:0-120496 GCA_023653785.1 Ophioderma brevispina
AATGTTTGTTTCGCCGTTATCTTTGATAACTCCATATCCGGCGGGGCATCAGGCATTCAACCACCTTTTTATTTGGGTTGGTAGTTCATGCAAGGTGGATAAGATTGGCCATTGAGGTTAGCAGGGGAATTGCTTTTCTGAAATGGTAACACAATGGTTATTGTGTGATTACTACTTTAAATTACGGTAACTCTATTTCACTATGTTAATCAATCTCATTTGTTTTTTAATTTTTGTTTTTGAATGGGATTAATGTTTGTGCCCCCCAAAAAAAAATCAAACCATTCCCAGTGTCAAAGATGATTACTGATCCCTAAAAAATTGAATAATTTTAAACCAAACAATCCCCAAAAATACCAACAATATGCTGCCATCATGGACGATGGTATTGCAAGGACACTTTCATGACCATTTTTGGCTTTGTGTACAAAACTTGGCAGTCTGATTGATTAATGATTGTTGGACCAGAATCGAACCACGCGAGCGGGGACTGCATGAGCCAGGAGTATGGAACGCTCCACGTATCAAATCAGGCGCGGTTCATGCGCTGTATATCGAGTTTACCCCGCTAGATGTCGAGTTTACAGCGCGGTCTATCCAGTTTGAAATTTATGTGCCGAGTTTCATAAATTCATGTCCAGAATAAAATAATGTCCAGAATTAATATTGCCGAGTTTTAAAAAAAACTGGACATGATTTTTTTTTCAACATGTGCAAAACTGGAATGATTTTTTTTTTCTCAACATGAGCAAACTCGACATGATTTTTTCTCAACATGCGCAAAAACTCCACAGCTTTTTTTTTCAAAATAGCATACTCGACAGGATTTTTTTTTTTACACATAACACCAAAAAATTCAGGTAGAGTTTTCCTCATGTTGAGAAAAAAAATCATGTCGAGATGTTGTGAAATCTGGACATGATTTATGTCAAACTCACCATATAGAGAGCAAAAACTCGAGGTTTTATAGAGGGCCACAATGGGACACCTATAGCGCTTGGAAACTAACATATAAACGCTGCCGCTCGACAATGGGCGAGGAAGGAAACGCGGATTACACAGAGCGTTGAAAAATCGACATGCGCGGGAAAAAACTCGCCATGATTTGATACGTTGGAGGTTTGCCATACAGAAGGAACAATTGCACCGCGTTTACGACGCGCAAGTGGTCGAAGAATGCGCCGAACCTTAGCTTTTATGCTGGTGCGCATACAGTAGGTGTGCTACAGGAGGTATGCTTATCTCCCAATCCAAGTAATTTTTATTAAGGTGGCTGTGAGTCAGGAATTCAAAAGGAAATGGTTTTTGGCCCGTATCTTCTTAATCGTTGTTCCAACATATATAAAAAGATAAAGATTGAGAAGGAAAGACTCAAGAATCCAAATATGATAATATTTTTCCCCCAAAATAGTATTTTTTGAGAGGAAAATCATAAACAATGGAGCTTTTCACTCCATTTTTTTGGTTCACCTAAAAAAATATAGACATGTTATAAAAATGTGGCCTGTTAGATTGTATTACAGAGTCATAGTTTTCTAGGGTCGGTTTCCCTTTTTTCAATTCTGCATATTTATCAAATTATTTGCCAAAAAAGCAAAAAACCGCGGTTTCAATTTGGAACAACCGCCAGATTGTTCAAAGGTTGACAAAATTCCACGATTTTTAACCAAAAAAATGAAAAACTAAAAACTAACGACCTAGATTTTGATATGTCTATACGATGCATTTCATTTCTTACCTGTGTGATATGGATTGCGAGTAACTGGGAACACGCAAATCACGAATTATGCCGAAGTGAACACAGAGAAATCGCCATTTTGTCCAAAATTAATATTGTCCCATTGCGCTACAAAATATAGCCTACTCCAAACCACAAGCGTTTCATCTCTTATTCTCACACTGCTTCTGCACAGGGTCACATGCTTCATCTGGATACTTATGATCAAAATTCACATTATAGGCTCAAATCGTTGAATTTAAAATCCCCATTCTGTTGGCAAAAGCAACTCACGGGGGCAACCATTTTACAATTGAATAATAAGTACATGGGGTGTGCCGTCCATATCGAATCGATGCATCAAGGCGTTGCTGATGCGCTCATTACATCGCCGAGCGCCGAATAGCGCAGGTATTGCGTTAAATACGCGAAATTACCCGCCCTTTTGCAGTTCAGCCCATGTGGTTTTCTTGGTCGAAAATGCGTAACAGAGTAAAAGTAAAATGAACAAAATATGAGGAAAAAATAAAGATAGATAGATTCTGTTTAAAATATATGGAAAGAAAACATGTTCATGCAGGTAACCATGAAAAAAACTAAAAACTGGCCATTTGATAGTTCTGACTTACACAGCCCCCGTAATTAGACTGTAGTTAGTGGCATGAGTCTAGGCTAGGTCTACAGTACTCTGAATTGCTCTTGATGATGCTGCGTTGGTGTTATGGGTAATCGTATTAGCGTTTCTTTTTTTTTTCTTTTGTTACAAATACGGGATAATAACTTTATGAATATTTCAGATCGATGGAGAATCACTGTTAATCAAGTTATTATGAAATTGTGTGCAGATTGCCAAATTCCACAATCTTTTTGCTACCTTACCTCATTTTCACTTTGTACACTCCATGGTTGGGATATAATCCCAAGAATGTATGGAGAAGACATCGTAAATTGGTATTATTCCTAGACCAAGTTTTGAATGTAGAACGGAGTTTTGAGTTGATGTTTTACAACTGAAATCATATGTTTCAATCCTAATGTTAAAAGTGAGTCACTAAAAATGTTTGTTCTTCTAATTCCACAGGGGACAAGGGGAGGGGGGGGTATTCCGGGGACACTGTTCCCCTCCGTTCGCCACTGTACCCTGGCATTACGGCGGTCCGGGTATTTCCACGGTGTAATGTAGTCTGTGTCCAGATGCGAGAGATATTATCAAATTGGTATTACTGCGCGAGAGATTGTTATCAGTCGTCATAGAGGACTGTGTGTAAAACTTAAATCTAATTCTCCGCGAAAACGAAAGGGGTTTATGGAGTTTTTGTATCAGAGTGTCCGTTACTATGTCTTGCATAGGCGTAAATGGGGGGGGGGTGGATATATCCCCAATATTTTGAATTTGATGAGGGGGGTGGTCAATATGATCACCCACCCATGTTTGATGCCCTTTCATGTGTTTTGACCAAAAATAACGTCATATTTTACAATATAGTTTAAAAATGGTAAATTTACCGCATTTTGTTCTAATTACAAATTAACATTTAACGATTTTAGCATCTAAATGGCAAATTTTTAGAGCGCTTCGCTCGCAACATGCGCTGGATCTTTTTCAGCAAACCCCGTTTATCATAAAAAAAAAAAAATTTTTAAATCAAACGCCATCCCCCCCTCCATGTCAAAAAGAAAATTTACGCCACCTGATGTTGTTGTTGAACTGTATCGTAAAAAGTGGGGGTCTGAACTATAGGAAACCTAGCGAGAAAATTGAAGGTTGTTGTGGGTACTTAGATGTCGCAGGACACGGAAAAGGAAAACACACAACCCGCTACGGTTTCGCATCCCATTTTTACACAATGCCTGTCAGTCGTGAGGAATTTTCCCAAACACTGGTTTTCAATTTACGCAAACTTTTTTTTCCAATTTAAAAACAGGATTACATTCTTTATGCAGGACGCCGTACCTTGGCAAGTTCCTATTGTTTCAATGGCAAAAGCGAGTTAGGGTTTATGTTTATGAATGAGAACCCTTATAGCAGGAGATAGGTTTGCATAGTCAGGAGAAGATGTAAGGAGTGCATACAGAGTGGTCCAAAAAAAGTTTTTGTCGTTCTGCCCCAATTTCTCAAAAGTGGGTAGATATATCAAAATAGTTGAAGGGTGCTTTATTAACTACAATATCTTGTTGGAACCCGGTGATGAAAACGGCATTGAAAACCACAAGCTGATGAACTTACCAAAAATGGCAGCCATCTTAGAAGAAAAAAGATCAAAAACCACTTTGCAGCACGGGCCAAGTCTCTGGCACTAGTGGCTGTTTGTCACAAATTATACCCAAGATTGATACACACATTGAACAATGCACCCCGTCATGGGAACGTGGTATTTAATAATAACCACAAAGGTAAGAAGTTTTTAAGACACGTCAAATTATTTCAAGTTTCTCTTATAAATTAAAAATAAAAACGGATACAATATTTCGTCTTTATGATCTTGTTCCCAAATCATGCAAAACTTCGAAAGTACAAGCAGAGTCTCGATCAGTAATGGCAAGAAAAACATGGCATCTATCTTTCAATTTAAAATCCTCCTCAATTGAAATCAACTGAATTATTATGTAAATAGGTAATTCAAGTTCCGTTTTCACGGGTGTATTATTATCGCATTCATTTTTCAAACGGTAAACCTTCACAAAAACTCGTAAGGGTGGTTCAGTAGTTTTGTAATGTGAGTAGTATGGCACGATCACGTATCAAATTGGCGGATTTTTCCGAGCGCGATGTGAGTTTCCACGCGCTGTGTATCGCGTTTATCCTCGCCCTATGTCGAGTGTTTGCAGTGGATATGTCCAAGTTTACAGCGTATCTGTCCAGTTTGCCCTCTATAATCGAGTTTTGCTCGCTATATGGTGAGTGACATAAAATTCATGTACCAGTTTTCATCAGTGTCCAGAAAAAAATCATGCCGAGTTTCAAAATATCGACATGATTTTACTAAACATGGTTATATCATTATCTGAGGGTCCAGGTGGCGGAGCCCCCTGAAGCATCCGGGTTTTAGCATGTTTGAGTACCTTTGGAGAGAGCGATCTTTTATCTACATTATCTTCTTGGATGAAGCAAAATGAAAGCGGGTTGGTTCCGGGGGCCTGCAGAGCTCGGAAGCTTCGGGTTGAATATATGGAAGTTTCAAATCTCGACTCGACATGCTTTTCTCAACATGAGGAAAATCGACATGATTTTTTTCTGGACAAGAGGAAAAATGACATTGATTTATGTCAAACTCACCATATATAGAACAGCAACAACTCGATGCTTATAGAGGGCAAACTGGACAGATAGCGCTTGTAACTCGAAGAGAAAGCTGCACACTCGACATGAGCCAACTCGAGTGTGCTCATGTGAGAAAAAAATAGAAAAAATCAAAAAAAGAAAAAAATCATGTCGATTTTTGATTTTTGCTCAGTGAGAAAAAAATCCAGTCCAGTTTGCCCATGTTGAAAAAAAATCATGTCAGGTTTTAAAAACTCGGCATTTGATTATTCTGGACATGAATTATGAAACTCGGCACATAGAGTTCAAATCTGGATAGGCAGCGCTGTAAACTTCGACATTATAGCGGGGGAAATCGATATTACAGGCAGAAAAAACACGACATGCGAGGAAAACTCACATGATTTGATACGTAGCAGCGTGACACTGAGTAGGCCTCCAGTTCACGCCAATGGTTATGTATTTCTGTTCAACAAATGGTTTCCCATAGACTACGTGTGTGCAAAGTGGGTTTTGACCACGATTTTCTATTTTAGAACATAAGATATCGTACGCCCGTGTTGAAGAAAAGGCGGCCACCGTAACCGTGTTTGAAAATTATAAATATTCATTACGGTCATCCATTCGAAAACGCGTACGCGCATGCGCCGTAACATGTTGGCAAGAAAACGGTCCCATCGTTCTATGAAATGCTGGAATATAGATAAATGGTACACAACGATATAGACAATCAGGGAATAGATGACTAAATTGGTACACCACGATATGGGAAATATACGCACTGGCGGAGGAAAAGTGTTACGGCTCTTGCAGGCTGGCGTTTGCTATATCGTGTTATAAATAGAAATCATTGGTTTGACCATATTTGGCCGCCATTTTGTATTGAGCTTTGTTTTGTGAACGCCGTTTTCACAGGTTAAAAAGATATGGGACATAATAAATATATTAAAAAAAACGTGATATGTCCACCCACTTTTGAGAGATGGCAGATATAAAGTGTCAACCTTTTTTTGGACCACACTGTAGATAAATTAAGATCCTGGTTTTACCTGAGGCCCCGACCCCCAATACTCCAGATTTGCAAAATTCATGAATTTATTGGGTGAGTTTACTTTACCCTCATGTTTGCTACCTTACCTGACTTTTTATACTCCAGGAGAAGATAGGATATAATAATCCCGATGTTCTGGAGAAAACCATTGTCAATTGGTATTTGCTGTTCCTAGACATAGTTGAGCTGCGAAGCAAGCTCCTACAAATCTCCCGGAAACTCTGTTATTCGGGTGTGCGTTCGTCCGTTCGTTACGGTAACATGAAAATGATGTATCCATATGCTCAGTTTATAGCCTTGTACGGTAATTTATTTCAATCGGCAAGCACACGACTTATTTCGCTGATTACAAATACAAAAAAAACTAGCGAGTTGGTGGAGGGACGCTTTACTGTTTCGGACCTACCCAAGGTCAAGTACTAATTAATACCGTGTAGTAATAAAAAAATATGAGAACCTGTGCAATATTACTGTGATAAAGCACGGATTGAAAACGTTCACACTCGTCTTCGTATCATTTCATACCCGCCATATTGGAAAAATGATTATTTATCTAGCAACGGTAAACTTTCTGCACAAAACACATACCTGGACGCGATGTCTTGGTGTGTAGGCTCTTTTTATAACCGAGGGCCCCAGGCGAAATTGTCGACAAAGTGCTTTTTTATGCTGTTATGTTAACGTAATGCTGTGGACACTCGGGGACAGTGTTTCTTGGCCAGCACTTTTGCAACAATAAACAAAAACTCTGTCGGCTTAAAGCTTTTTTTTTGAATTTAAGCCATGGTTTTAAGGTTTTGTGTTTTTAAGTTTAGTTTTGGGTCTATGTTAGTGTAATGAATATTACTTGTAGGAGAGTTCTTTAATGAAATATTACGATCGTTGTATCTTTTTAAAAAAAATACCTCTCAAATCAAGATTCAAGTATTTGTTTAACGCGAAAAAGTCAAGTGCTCTCATATCGTGCACAGCCAGATCTTGTCATAATACCTAGTGTAAGCAACGTGGGCCCTGGGTCGTTCTTGGATAAGTTGCCACTAATGCCTAGCTTTAGTGAACATGTTTTTGTTTTTCTCTTAATATTATTACTACGCAACACCATGCCTGTTAAATTTTTGAACTAAAAGAGCATTTTTTTTACGTGTCACTTCTGTTTCTCTGTACTGAAGAGTATATAGTTAAGGGGAATCACTCCGCACCATTCCGTGGTTATAGCATTTCTTTCAGTGTTTCCTTTTTTCAAAATAGGAGCCTAAACGATTACAAATAGAAACTGAACGTTATTAATAAAAGGATGATATTTATATTAGATTTTTAGGTGTTTAATTTTTTTGGCACTTAATATTTCATTTGCGATTGAAAGTAACAATCATTTTAATATATGTTACTAGAAGCTAAGCGATTACAAAATAAATAAACTGAACTCTATTAATAAAAAAACTGCTTTAAAATTATAGTTAGGTGTTTTTATTATAATTGAAAAAAAAATGGTACTTAATATTTAATTGCAAATGTAAAAATACAATCTATATAAATGTATGTATTGTTAATAATTACATAATAAGAAAAACACACGACACAGAGCAAGGTGAAATATGAAGAAATAGGAAAGAGGAAGAAAAGTTTCTTTATTGGGGTTGGAACAAATTGACTTGTACCTTCATGTGGGAGGGGACTGGGAAGGTACTATACTTTTTTATGACAATTCATATCTCTTAGAAAGAATGGTAGTCCTGGAACGAAATGCAGCAAAATTGTTGGCTTAAAATCTGGACGACACACGCCTGTCTGTTAATTTAGTTGTCGGACTGCTCCTGAAACCAAAGAAAGCCCCCACGTTTTGTCATTCCAAGATAGGTACCGTACAGCTTCACGTGCATGTGTTTTTTTTTTTTGTTTGCAGTAGGAGAGCCATTGTGCGGCAAATCTGAAACCGGCGCTTCAAAATATCGTCTTGGTTGAGGCAGAAATTAATAATAATAAAAACAGTCTTTAGGCTTACAATGCACCAAAAGAGAGTCTGGTGCTATGGGTTTAAAGGATAAGAATACAGATTTGCGAAATTAGAGAAAGTAAATGAGAGTATGATGATTGATGCTGATAATGGTATTGTCGGGTGGGTTCCCGTATCCAGGCTGTAGTACTTCGGGACGTGTTTCGGTAATAAAAAATACCAGTGAATTCTATTCTAACTTTTGATACAAAGGGGCTTGTGATGTTCCTCTTCCTTGGGTTACAATTTTGGGCGTATTGTAGTAATTTTACAAAAAAGGGATTTTAATAATTTTAACCCTATAAATCTAGGGATTATAAAATGATGTTTTGCTTGGATGTTTATGAGCAAAATTCTGCGCAAATGGCCCCATTTTGGTCTACAAATATCTAATTTGAAAATCCCACAACCTAAAATGCTATTGGTTTTCATTCGAAGAGTATTGTTTTGTGAGACTCAGAGCTGCAGATTTTTAGAGTGATGTTGTAACGACTGAAAATTACTATTTCCAACTGTTTCCAAAGTGAGTGAAGTAGCATTTCTCAAAGTGTTGGATTCTATAATTGCACAGGGCAAGGGGATGGGGCAAGTTCCCATAACGGTACAGCTGTCCCACACCCGTACATCGTGTACCCTGGGGATTTTATATTGTTTCACTGGAAAAAGCGGGGGTGGTTCTAATTAGGTTATATGCTATGAATGAAAAACCTAAGCGCGTTGGCACTAATATAGTAACATTAAGATCCTGGTTTTACCTGAGGCTCCCATTGTAGCAAACAATGTTGATGTGAGTGTGTAGTTCCGCAGGCTTATTTGTCTTGCCTCTGTAATATTAGAGTAGAAGAAATAATAATAGTGTTCAGAGTCTTTCAGAGGCTCCATAACCAAAAGAACATTAGTTTTTTAAGTTAATGTATAGATAGTGGGATTGGTGTCGTATTGTTATGATCGATCCATCAGGAACTGCAGAGTTATCATGCGGGGAGTATTGCAGGGATATCTTTAGTAGTGGTCGGTATGATCTTCGATCGTGATTTTTGCATAGACGACAATTACCAACAAATACTCCCAATAAACGTCCATTAGAGTTGATATTGATTCGTAAAGCCGCAGCAAGACGAAAATACTGCTATAACTGGTGGGGATGACAGGACAAAGTCCTAAGTATCAAGTGTTGCATTTGAAGGAACGAGATAACCCAGGGGGGGGGCAACTTGGGATTCAAAGGTGGTATGATGCGTGAACAGGACTTCCGAAATGCACCCAAAAACACGTATTTTCACAAACTTAAAAAACAAGCTAAAACATACCCTAAAAAAGTTTTTTAGGCTGTTGTATGATACCCTCAAACAAGTACGCAATACATGTATCGTTATATACCTTTATTTCTTTGCTTATGGATTTAATTTTTAAAAAAAAAAAAAAAAAAAATGTGATATGTCACCCACTTTTGAGAGATGTGCAGATATAAAGTGTAAACATTTTTGGACCCACGTAGTATAACATAAAGATCCTGGTTTTACCTGAGGCCCCGACCCCCCCCCACCGACACAACCAGATTGCCAATCTATGATATTTTTGGGTGAGTTTACTTTTACCCTCGTTTTGCTACCTTACCTTACTTTTTATACTCCAGGATATAATAATCCAGATGTGCGGGAGAACCATTGTCAATGGTATTACTGCCTAGCATTTTGAGCTGCGAAGCAGCTCCTACAAATTCGCCGGAAACTCTGTTGTTAGTGTGTGAGTTCGTCCGTTCGTTACGCTAAATTTAAAATGATGTATCCATTGATGGCTACAGTTTATAGCTGTCCCGGTAATTTATTTCCAATCGGCACGAACACGCTTATTTTCGCTATTACAATACAAAAAAACTAGCTAGTTGGTGGACGCTGTTTCGGACATACAAGGTCAAAAGTTCCTAATTAATACCAGTGGTGATTAATAAAAAAATATTAGAAATGTGCATTATTACTGTGAAAAAAGCCCCGGATGAAAAAACGTCACACTCGTAGTATCATTTCATACCCGCAAATGGAAATTGATTCTATTTTATCTAGCAACGGTAAACCTTTCTGAACAAAACACATACCGGACGATGTTCTTGGATGTGTAAGGATCTTTTATAAGAGGGCCACCCCCCCCCACGGCGAAATCTGACAAAGTGCTTTTTAATGCTGTTATGTTAACGTATGATGGACAATAGGTGACAGTGTGTTTGGCCATCACTGTTGCAACAACAAAAAAGCTCCCGATATAGGTTAGGGTCTGCAGAAGCTTTTTTTTAAATTTCAGCCCTGTTTAGTTTTGGGTAGTGATAATGAATAGTACTTGTATGACTTTTCTTCTTCGATCACCTACCCTAGAGTTTCTTTAATGAAAAATTACTATTCGTTTGTATCTTTTTAAAAAAAAACACTCGCAGGACAAGATTCAGTATTGTTTTAACGCGAAAAAGTCAAGTGCTCTCATATCGTGCACAGCCAGATCATTGGTCAAATCCGTAGTTAAGCACGTTGGGCCCGGTCGTTCTGGGCATAAGTTGCCACTAATGCCTAGTACTTAGTGACATGTTTTGTTTTTCTCTTAATATTATTATAGCAACACCTGCCTGTTAAATTTTGAACTAAAAAGAGCAATTGTTTTACAGTTTCAACTTTTTTTCCTTTTTCTCTGTTACTTGAAGAGTATAGTAAGGGGAACTCACTCGCAACAACTTCAATGTTAAAAAAGTTTCCGTAAATTTACGGAAAATAGGTTCTGGCAGCAGTTTTCAGTCATTGTAGGGTAAATTACAGACATTTCTGTCAATGAACGGAAAATGTGACAGTAATTACAGAAATTTGTCTCATTATTATGGAAAAAATGTGTATTTTAACAGAATTTTTCCGTTAATTTGAATTACGGAACCAAAAAAAAAAATTCCGGAATATTGATGCCAGAAATTTTTGAAATATTCCGTAATTAAAATTTGTTAGTTTTTTGTTTTAATGTTAAAACTTTTTATTTTTTTGTAAAAACAGATTTTCAGTAAATTACGGAAAATCTGTTTTCTAATTTACGCGAAATTTTTTTAACAGTGTTCCGTGTATAGAACTTATTTCATTGTTTTCTTTTTTCCAAAATAAGGAGCTAAACGCCTACAAATAGTAAATGAACGTATTAATAAAAAGACTGATTTTATAATTAGATTTTTAGGTAGTTGAATTTTTTGGCACCTTAATATTTCATTGCGATTGAAAATGTAACAATCATTTTCTATATGTACTAGAAGAAGCGATTACCAAATAGAAACTGGAACTCTATTAATAAAAAACTGAACTTTTAAAATTATAGTTAGGTGTTTTTATTCTAATTAAAAAAAAAATGTTATTAATATTATTGACAAATGAAATAGCCTATCATATTATATATGTCTGTATGTTAATGATTAACCTAATAGAAAAACCACACGACACACAGGTAAAGTGAAAGATGAAGAAATAGGAAAGAGAAAGAAAGTTTCTTTAATGGGTTGAACAAATGACTGTACTTTTCATGGGGAGGGGACCTGGGCGGAGTGACTCTTACTTTGTTATGAAACTCATACTTTTTAGAAAGAATGGTAGTCATGAAAACGAAAATGCAGCAAAAATTGTTGCTAAAATTATGCGACGACAAAACGCCTGTCTGTTAATTTGATGTCGGATGCTCCTGAAACCCAGGAGCGCCCACGTTTTTCCATTCCCAAGATCCGGTACCGTACAGCTCAACGATGCAATGTGTTTTTTTTTGCAGTAGGACAGATGAGCCTTCGTGGGACAGAATTCTTGAAACCGGCTGCTTCAAATATCGTCTGGTGAAGGCAGAAATTAACGAAAAGTAATAAAACAGCTTTTAAGGACTACAAAGTACAAAGGAGAATGTCTGTGTTTGCTTATTGGTTTTAGAAAGAGTATAAGAGTACAGATTTGCGAAATTAGCGAAGGTAAACTTAGATTATTATGATGATGCTGATAAATGGTATTGTCGTGGGGTTCCGTATCAGGATGTAGTACCTTCGGGAGTGGTTACGGTAATAAAAAAATACAAGTGTATTGTAGTAATTTTACAAACGGGATTTTAATCATTTACCTACCCTATTAAATTTAGGATAAATGATGTTTGGCTGGGATGTTATGAGCAAAATCTGCGAAATGTGCCCCATTTTGGTCTACCAATATTATTTTACTCAAACTCACAGGCTATTGGTTTCCATTCACAGCTTCGAGACATTCTCGGTCTTTGTTTGTGTAATCAGGCTGCAGAGTTTTAGGCGTGATGTTTTCACGACTGAAAATTCTATCCAAATGTTTCCAAAGTGCGTTGAGTAGCATTTCATAAAAATTGTGGGTTCTCCTAATTTCCAACCGGGGGCAACGGGGAGGGGGCCAAGATCCCATAAGGGTACAGCTGTCCCACCTCCCGATAATCGCTGTACCCTGGGAATTTTATATTGTTTCACGGGGAAAAAAGCGGGGTTCTAATTAGGTTATAGCTATGAATGAAAACCTTTTGGCCGGTTATTCCCAAAAGCGGTTAACTTTATCCAGTGCTTAATTGTAACCCTGGGTTGGAATATCCCATAGAGATAACATGAATTTAACCCATGATCGTGTTAAACCCTGTTTAACCATGGATTAAAGTTTACACGATTGTGAATAACCGGCACGGGTTTGACACTAATATAGTAACATTAAGATCCTGGTTTTACCCGAGGCTCCCATTGTAGCAAAACAATGTTGATGTGAGTGGTAGTCCGCCAGGCTTATTGTCTTGCCTCTGTAATATTAGAGTAGAAGAAATAATAATAGTGTTTTAGAGTATTTCAGAGGCTCCCATATACCAAAAACATTAGCTTTTTTAGTAATATATAGATAGCTGGATTGGTGTCGTATTGTTATGATCGATCCATCAGGAACTGCAGAGTTATCATGCGGAGTATTGCCGTGTATACTCAGTAGTGGTCGGTCATGATCTTCGATCGTGATTTTTGCATAGACGACAATTACAAAACAAATACTCCCAATAAACGTCCATTAGAGTTGATATTGGTGATCGTAAAAAGGCCGCAGCAAGAACGAAATCTGCTATAACTGGTGGGGATGACAGGACAAAGTCCTCAGTATCAAGTGTTGCATTTGCATCGCACGAGATAACCCCCGGGGGGGCACTTGGATTCAAAGGTGGATATGATGCGTGAACATGGACTTTTTTCATAAAAGTGCAGAACCCCCTAAACACGTATTTTCACCAACTAAAAAACAAGCTAAAACATACCCTAAACAAGTATTTTTATCTGTTTATGATACCCTCAACAAGTACGCAATACATGTATCGTTATATACCTTTATTTCTTTGCTTATGGATTTAATTTTTAAAAAAAAAAAAAAAAAAAATGGATGATTTTGATCCATGCTTAATAAGATATAACATGACAATTTCAGGGTTAAGAAAAAAACATACCTTTTTTTCCATATTTTGCTGTTTTTGACACCCTAAACGATGTACGCGCGTACATCGCCTGTTGGAAAAAAGACACCCTTTTTACGCGTTTTCTTGTTCACGAATCATATCCACCTTTGAATACAAGTGCCCCTCCCCCCGGGAGATAACCTTATTGGATGATTCAACATACCTGGGGAGATCTATATGCATATTAGTGGCTGTGGTTTACAAAATTCCATATCGACAGTTAAAGAGACATGAGGAGATTTCCAGAAAAAAAGCGCCCCCATTTTCTTTCGAACCCTGTTTTTGCATATTTGGAATGCTTACCAAAGTATTAGATCACACCTGAAGATGATGATCAGAAATTCAAAGCACGGTTTTCTCTATATAGGGACGATTACGATAGCAGGCAAGTTCAAAACAAGGTTTTGCGGGTTTCTTTTATACTTGTTTGTTCACAAACTTCGAAACGTTCTCGGTAGGTGGTCTACCGACCGATCCAGTGCAAATGAGAGAAATTCCTAATCTCCTCCTGTCACCCTTTAAGGCGTAGTTAAGCCTGGTATGACAAACTTCAGAACTGTCCATTCAGAACCCGTTCCCACTCTTCAGGGCCCGTCGTACGTGGGGGGGGGGGGGGACCATTTTAGGGCCAATTTTACCAAAGAAAATTCATTTTTTTTTTTTTTTTTTAAAAAAAAAGTCCACTTTTCCCAAGTCCGCACTACCATAAATCCTGTGTACGGACGCCCTGCCATCTAAAGTATTTACATAATAACTCCATATCTCATCAATACTTTATCAGCTATCAACATCATAAAAGGGTGTGACGTCGTTATCACCCCCACCGATGACCACAAGCTGAATTGGGTGCCACTGGCTTTGTTTTTGTTGGCGCATGTCTCCCCACATACAGTAGAGTCTCTAAGCGGATAAGGCCACATATTAAATTAGTTGTGCACAGCATTGTGTGTGAGAATTCATCTTAAATATTCAATTGAAGCAATCAATCACACACCCGCGATTGTTGTTCAATATAGGTTGTTGTTTCTCGATCGCCTGTATAATGGTTGTTCGCAGCTTTTTAACCGCCCTTAGACTTGGAAATGCCTGGAATCCAATTTCTGCTCACGTTTATCATCTTTTTTCTGGCAGTATACGTGTTACGAAAACGCAGCGAAACTCGGAAATATCCTCTCATACTCTGGAACCTCCCCCTGTGGGCAGCCTCCCTGGGTTTCTTTGGTCCTTGTATCGGTCCTGTGTGTACCGTGTACTAATTCTTGCGTCCGATTAAATACACTTACGGTAAGTGTTTGTACTCAATTGTTTCGGTCAACTGGTAGGTTATTGTCAACGATTTTCAAGTCAATTTAAAAGCATCAAGAACCCATATCTCAATGACGCGGTTCCCGACAATCGTGGCAGACGACGACGTTTCGTCGGTGAAGCGCACAATGTAAGATAAACTATAACCTTTTCAATTTGGTGAAACTGAGAAACTTTGTGGTGAAAGGCGGATATCGTGCTCATATTCAATAACGCGCAATTAGGGTGTTGCTCGGGCGACACGTTTTTAGTGATCAAACATCGAAAATCCCAAAATTAAGGTATGTTTTTTTTCCTTTGTGAAGTGTTTCGCTGTTTAAGGTGTAAAATTTCGACTGCTCATGAATTACAGTTCGCTTCTTTTCAAATAAATGCTGGGAAAATTGTAACATTTTTCTTCCGATTTTCTTATGATTTCACCTTGTAGTTTCTCCGGGTGATTTTAACGTTTTCTGCGAGGATTTCTCACATTGTTCAAGCCGTTCTCTCAATGTCGTAGGCTTATCCATACACTAACCTCTATCCATCATCCTCGTTAAAGTGGCATTCGTGATATACAGCCTCGTCCCCCCAACTTCCTAAAAAATTGGAGATTCTTATATCATCTAACCGTTCGCCCTTAGTGATCCACGTGTATCTAATCTTACGTGCAAATCGGGGGTCCGTACTGTAAGAAATTCCACAATTTTTGTGTATTTTCTGAAACAGCTTCGTTACATCATAATGTTTTTTCGCTGCATGTTTTTTATACGGTCCACAGGCAAATATAGTTTTAGGGTACAAAATGCCTGTTATGGGTGTTCTTTTTAACCATATAAACATACTTTGAGAGGTATACCATGAGCAATGATATCCACGCTTGGACGTGGCGTAACCAGACCTTTGCCAATGGGGGGGGTGGGCCGAAAGGGGCCGAGGCATTTTCTGAGGGGATAAATTGGGGTCCTCTCCATAGAAATTACAAACGGTCGTTTATTTTGGGGGGGGGGCTGGTGGGGGAAAAGGCTTCGAGCGTGGGCGTTCGGTGGCGCTCTGGGTGGTTTTTGGTTGCTCTACCCCTTCCCCCTTTGTTGTCCTCCCCTGACTTTTTTTGGAAGATAATGAATGACCTCGCATGCGGCAGGCAATATGTATACATATTGATGATACTATGACTACTGCAATGCACGACCGTATAATGCTGCATGCGATATACCGTGTGTCCCCCAAAAAACCGCAACCTTGTGGCAGGCGCCACTAATTTTTGAACGAACGCACGTGACTCTTATTTCTTTCTTTGTTGGAAGGTATATGGGGACTGTTATCTTTTTTTTTTTTAATTGTCCTGAAAAGTTTTATAAAGGTAAGTCAATATTTTTTAGATATGACCCCCCAGAAATCAGGTAAGCCTGCAGGACCCATTTTACCCAAATTGTAGGCGCTATTAACTACAAATACAGCGCTGTACGTTTTGAACCACCAATAATGAATCTCTAAGTCCAATCACTATTTTCCTCCTTTTTAAAAGATAGGTGCTGCAACAATATTAACATATGAATGTTTCCATTGTAATAACAGCTAAACTGCAATTTTTAACACACTTAAAAGATCGACATAAAGGGGAATGTATGGAGCACACTCTTCGTATTGTCCAAATAAGACTGCATGGGATTAGAGCCTAATCATTTATCAATCATTTTGTTACGGCACGCAAAAGAGTTATCTTAACCCAACTTTAAATGACAGAAGAATGTGCCTGATATTGTTATTGAGTTTGTTGTGTTGAAAACATAGGTTTTACTTTCATAAAATGTGAAATGTAACATTATATTTTAGTAACCGCAAGTTGCAGCCCAACCGCATTTGTTCATTTTATGTAATGTGGATTTGTCTTGACTTAACATAGTGTTAAAATCCCTTGAAACATATTATATATCACCAATAACTTAATGTTTTAATTTTTTTATTAATTAATTCAGGTTAAATAATAATTTATGTAAATGCAGTCATTTGACCCAGTAGAAGTTGTTGCTGCAAGAAATTTGGGTCAGTAAATGTTGGATTGCCAATCAATATTGTATTTGCCTTTTTCTTTTCTTCTTGCCAGTCTTGTGGTTTAACCACTGCCTCATTTTTGTAAAATGGGTTCTGCGGGTACTTGATTGTTGAGGTCATATCTTAAAAACTATTTACTCTACCCTTTAGACATTCAGGAATTCTGTAGCTAGAGTTCCATTCTGCGTTACAACAAGAATGAAGTCACGTCCTTTTTGTTCAACAGTTATGGCGCCTGCCCCCAAGTGTTTGCTTTTTTTTGGACACACGTTATCATCTGAGCCTATGCTGCAATCCGTTTGGATTATTTCTCTCTACAAATATCCCCCAGCAAAATGTACAGACAACTTTTCAGTGTCAATAACATCGCGTAAGTAAATGTTATTAGTGTAGGTTAAACTAACTGATCAGTCATTTTTTCCAAATCAAATGCCCAATTTGTCTCTTATTGGCTAGTCCTTAGGTCATATATCTTTTTGTCTTTGTGCAGGACCACAACAAGGGCGACTATTTATTAATAACAATAATGCAAACTACACACACAATACCTCAAAAAAAACCACATACAATTGGCAGAAAAAAAATCTCGTTTACAATTCCAAACATTGCATCATAGATTGTAGGTAGTACTCGAAAAAGGTTATCCGGAATGAAAGGACGAGCAGTCAAGGAATGACTCAATCATAACTGTCTTCAATTCACCCATCTGTCTATGCACACCAATTCATCTCACAAAGATGAAGCCGAGTCACCTTTTGCACCATATTAGTTTATTTCGATTTTGGCGCACCTAAAAACAAAAGTTGAAATGTATGTGTACATTTGGTTGGATCAAAGGTACATGTCTAATGTCATTGAAAACATTGATTTCGATTTGAAGGCTGTAATACTTATACATGTAATTTGTTATCAAGTATTTTTGACGATACGTATTATCTAGTGCAAATAATGCAGCAGATTTGATGTTCTAGTGTGCTAAGTACACCAGAAACCCGACAACTCAAAACACAACGCTACAGCTAATGAATTTTAAACAAGCTATAAGTTTTCATGGGCGGATTATGGGGCCATGATGTGTGAAACTGTGAAATCGTTGGCCCCTATATCTGGGGGGGGGGGGGGAACTGTGGCCTTGATTTTTATTTTTTCCTTTTTATTTGGTTTGGGGTCCTAAGATTAATATTTTAGGGGGGGGCCCTGTCAGCAGCTGCTGACACTCCTGACTCTTAAATCCGCCACTGTTTGCCCGCGCTTAACACATAGAGCGCACAGCCCGCGCAGCAAACCATAAGCGTACTGCGAGTGGGGTGGATGCATTGGGAACCTTCGCAGAGTGGCGGCTTTTGGAAAATCCGTACCCCTGGGGACCCCGCGAATGGGAGGTGAAAGCGATGGGTTTATAACTGAAAAGAATAACAAAAAAAGCACAAAAGAAAAACGAAAACGGAAAAAGTTCAGACTCATATTTTTGCATGTCCTAATGTGATCATGTCGCACAAGGTGATTGGCCGGGTGAAGTGATACTCGCTGGTTACGCAAGACTCAGAGACACGCGCTCAACACGTTGCGTATAGTTCTGCGTTTTTTTCTGAGCTATACGCACTAAGATGGCGCAAGGGTTCATTTTTCAAGAAAATAAGGCTTTTGGCATGATTTTCTCAAAAGGGTCCTCGTGACCCCATGCTTTTCTTGTTTCATTAGAAAGCTTATATGAGTGCGGCACATATATAAAAAATCACAACAAAACATGCTAAGTTTTTGGCTATAACCAAAAATGTCCTTGAAAAAAATATTCCATAACTTTGTAGTTAATGTTGGCGAATATTTGTATTTTGTAATGGTGTTAACTCAAAAGTAAAGTGGTGACCCCATAATTTTTTTCTTGATTTTTCGTTCATATCGTGAAACCGTAATGTATGCAAGTTTGAAGGAAATTAATGGCGGGAAGTATATATCGTCGTGGGTTCTTCATAGCGTCGAATCAGCATAAATGCTAGTTCTGAGAAAAAACGGCGTTTTGAAAGTTTGAGTTTTAACTTATGATGCGTGTAATTAAATGAATAAATTGGAAATGGCTATTTAAGTGTGTATGTTAAAGACATGAATGGTTACTACTTGACGACAGTATTAAAATACTCTGAAACAACTGTTGTCTTATTCAAAATGGCCACTGAATGTTGTTCGATTGTTTGTCAAACCCAATGTTTGATTCGCTGTGTTCTAAGTGAGTCGAACTACGATTCGACCTGCATGACACCCGATTGATTCTAATAAGTTGGTATGGTGATATATATAGCTACGGGTATTTACTATTTTAAAATGACTGATGCCGATATGCCACGATGATAAGATAACGATGGCGGTGATGATGTTGGCAATAACTATGAAATAAGGAAACATCGAGCTTGACGCGATAATGATGCTACTGATGATGATGAATGATTATGATAATGAATTATGATTAATGATGATGATGATGACGACGATGATGACTATTATGATATGACGATGATGGGGAAAAACGATGATGACGATGACAGGACATTAAGATGACGATGATATGATGATCTGATCATGATTATGATTATGTGATTGATGAGGAATGCGATGATGAATATGACAATGATGACGATGATACGATGACAATGACGATGATGACGATTGTGATGATGATGATGATGATGATGATTATGAGGATGATGATGATGATGATGACGATGACGATGACGACGATGATGAAGACGACGGCGACGACGAGTCTTGCATTGTGTTTATGCTACAAACAGTGCAAATTGTATACTTCCATAAGCGGTGTTAAAATGGGAAACATTCACTGTTGGCAGATCGTTTCGTTTGCAAAAAGATAGCGCAGACCGACCACGATGACCAACGAAATTTGACAACCTATTACGAATTTGGCTCCTTAAAAATTCATATCTTTAATTAGTCGCCATAGTTTTAACTCATTTCAGGTGAGGTGTAAATACGTTTGTAGAGGAACCCAAAACACTTGTAGTGCATTTAGCTAGAATTAATAAAATAGTAGCAATGTTGCCAAAACACAATTAATATTGGCTACAACTTTTCAAAAATTGAAGCTCAAAAATTGTGATGCAATATGGGAAAACCCGCCACCTGGTGGGAAAATTTATATTTTGAGTGTTGACTAGCACGGTAGAGTTTGAAAATTAGTTTTCTTCTTTGATTACACACGTCAAAAGTTACGCCTTGTACAAATTGACAAAAAATAAAGTAAAAATAAAGTTACAAATACAAACAGCTTGTAAGCTATTTTCTCTATTTGTGCGACATGTGGCGGGTTTCCCCAGATCATTCACAAAATATACAAGTAACTGGAATGTTATAATCAAACGGTTTTGGAGGATTTTTGGAGGATATAAGTGGTCTCTACAACTTTATAACAACCATATTTTTCTCGTTTTCTTAAATTTCAAATTACATATATGTTTTCTAAATCTTTTAAAGAGTAATGTCACACGCTTAAAATATATGAACCAAACTTGAAACTAATCACATAAATGGGTAATCTACTCAATAGTAAAATCAAACAGAATCTAAACAATTTACAGGGCACTAACGCTTATACAACAACTTCCCAAAGAAAATATCAATTTGTTCCTGAAAGGCGAGTTTTTTTTTAATGATGTATGAAGTAATCATTTAGTTTGCAGAATCTCCAAGTTAACATCAAAGAATCAACTTTCACCATAATGTTTACCGAGTCTATTTTGTAACACCCCGAGAATTCATAATTAAAAAGCAGTGTATTTCGATGTTGGTACCAGGTTGATAGCTTTGGTCCTTCGTTTTCTATTGCTTCCAACATAACCTAGTATGGCTTCACAATGACGTCAATTTCACAAGTTGGCAAAATGGTCATTCCACAGACACACAGTCAGAGATATAAAATGAAAAAATGAATTTTGCATCAGAAAGGGTAGAATATTGGATTTTCATGCGGGGTTTGGCCCAATTATATGGAAAATTACTAATTTTAATCAACATATAATTTTAGAGCCATACAGTACACAATATTAAAACCAATGAACTATAACTAAAGGATAGCAGTATCATTTATAGCGAATAATGTACCCGAGGTCGGAAAAACTAAATAATGGTGCCCATTATTTTTAAATTTTTTTTTCGCCCGAGGATACATAGATGATACTACAACTTTATTTCTATTCTATAACTAAAACAACTTGATTTATTTTTGTTTGTTGGTTTTAGGTTTTTAAGGTAATATTCCTAATTTATGTGTTTTTTATATGCTGATGAATGAAAAATCATGATAAGAAAATGCTTTGCCGGCCTCATTCTTGCAGAATACTGTGGTCAGTAAACTGACCATCAGAATGCTTGCATTTTTCATAATGGGTAGTATAGGTAATAGAACCACTCCCACCAATCGACTTCGACGCTAACACCAACCCCGGTGTAATGACGGCCGGTGTGAAAGTATCATAGTCCGCAAGGTATCATAGTCCGGGTTCCAATAGACGACAACGGATAAAGCGTGAAACTTATGTTGCTTAAGAGTCAACTGAATCCATTACCCTATTGTTCACCCCCTGTTCACCATTGTTCCCAGAATGTGAGCCCGGAGGACTATATCCTGCCCTGCCACAACCGGGCTTATCTTCACATTTGTTTCGCAAATGAGCATGCAGAGAATGTGAAATAATTATTTGGAAGACTTAACGAAAGTTTTTAAACGTTTTTGGCACCGGAGGAAAGTTTACCTGGGTGTTAACCCCTCCCCATTTGTATAGAGGGTTAATGCCACTAATTTTCCCCCTAAAAGTGATAAATTTTGGTTCAATTTTGTACAAATGTTTTAACACTACAAAACTTTGATATTTCTTTTTGCAACGATGAACAGACCGTAGGTTCGATTAGTAAACAAGTACATAATTGAAACACAAAAATTAAAAATGTGAAATACATGACGCAATCCCTCATGAAGAAAGTTAAATTTCAACGCTTGCCTTAAATCTTGACAGACCTATTATCGATTTTGATCACTGAGTATGCACTTTTTGTCCCAGCGAATACGTTTCGTCGCAAATTTATCTGTGTGGCCTTGATATATTTGGACAGCACGGCTCATCGAATACCTATTCGTATTGTTTGTGAAAAAACCCCTTTTTAATACATAAAGGTGTTTATTTCGACTGGGCTATTTTTGTTAGGAGTGTCAGTTCACTTTTAGTTTTTGGGTAGCAATCAAAGAGTAGAAAATGCAACCAGAATCAACAATTAAGCTCAATTTGACCAAAAAATCAAATTCACACTCTATGTCGTGACCACGACGATATGACCCAAACCCCTTAAACGGGTGAACTGAACAATTTGTGAACTGAACAACATTCACCCTTTAAACAACTTATTAAAACTTTAAACAACTGTTTAAACTTTTAAAACAAAATGATTTTTTTTCGAGTTTAGTTTTTGGAAATTTTTAACAGTTTGGCGTAACGGGCCTTCCCTCTTCTGAGTGGGCAAATTTCCCTGTCTTGGAAAGTGTCACCTTGGGGGGGGGGGGGGGGGGGGGGGGGGGGTCAAAAAGGCCAATCTTTCCCTGTCAGAGGGTAAAACGGCTGATTTAGCATGATTTTTGCAAATTTTTTCACGGCCGAAGTAGTCGGGGGGGGGGGAGGGGCACCTGCCCCTCTGCCCCCCCCCCCCGCCTGTTACGCCAATGGCTCTCGCCTGCTATATGTACATGTATTTCCCATGTTAAATTAGCTTTATGGAAATGAAAACAATGTTTTTATCTTTTTTTTCTTACGTTTGATTCTTGGAAAGTGGCAAAATTTGGAACACGAGAACTTAGTTCACACAAACAACATTTCGCAGCTTTGGCGTCGGAGGAAAAGAACTCATTCGATGAACATTCGCCCGTTGAAGTTTCGGGCGCTCGTAAATGAAATAACTGACTTAAACGGGAAATTCTTTGATCTAAATACAAGCTCGTTAAATGCTGTAAGCAATTGAATTGGCGCGGTATCTTCGGGAGGAAACGTTTTTATGGGAATATAGCGACGAGAAATTTCGATATTCCAAGATCTGACGACACGTCAAGTTAGCGTTACGGTATTAGGTAATAAGGTTTTTCATCATAGGTTTTTACCATTTTGTCGTTATTTTCCTTCAAAAGGAATGGACGAGTTATATAAAAACGGCAACACTTAAGAGCTTCATAGGTGACATTATAAGCAACCACCAACTTAATTTTTCTCCGGAAACCTTAAAAACACGTTGATGTATACATTAACGAATTGCGTTGAATGAAGAAGGGTCTTCTCGAATACTAGCTGGGCTTAGCGAGGAGAACATGAAAGGAAACCAATTTTTTCCAACTTTTCACTGCGGGGAAGCGGACACGGACTGCCTCAGTCTTGGTGGGGTCTTTCTACATGGTGATCCACCCCGAAATTCAAGCAAAAGTCCAGCAAGAGAATTGATGAAGTAGTCGGCCGAGAACGATTGCCTATGAAACCGATAAAACCGTCGGCTTCCGTATACTCAAGCGACGATATCTGAAATACAACGAATGGCGTCAACCACCCGCCTTGGTGGTACCACACATGTGTAGTCAAACTAACTCACTTGTGGTTTCACCACTTCCAAAGGGTGCCATAGTGGTGTCGAACATATGGGCAGTTCATCGTGCCCCGAAGTATGGCCTCTGACCCACAAGTATTTAAGCCGGAAAGGTTCCTTGATCAGAATGGGGAATTTTATCAACAGGAAGAATGATTCAATTCAGCAAGGTACAGAATTTTATTTTTCAAGTATTTGAAAAAGTCTTTCTTTCTAAATACCAACGATGTTATTTTAAATTTTCAACTAAAATTCTATTTTAAAAGAAATCTGCATCAGTAGTGAACTAGACGAAACTTCATAGTTAATATTGTTTGTTTGTACAATGGGACCTCTGATACATTATGCAATAAAGTTATTTAGTGCAGAAAATAGCTCCTAGTCTGTAGTACCATACGACCTATAGTCAGGGGCACACGTCATCCAGTTGCTATTACTTCAGAAGGTATGCCAAGTTTGGTTTTTCACTTCATGTGTTTTCAATAACACAACAGGAGTAACTTCCAACTTTTGGTCTAATTCTCATTTTTTTTAAAAAAAAAAAAAAAAAAAAAAAAAAATGGCCGCCAAATGCCTTTTTTTCAAAGAATCTCTGTAAAGGGAAATGCCATTATCATCTTATAATGATTGGGGGTGCTAAAAAAAATTGGACTTTTGTTAGTATATTTGTTTTGGTAACACCGCTAGGAATGCTTAATGCCATAAATATTAACAATTAATACTTAACCCCGTATAACCAAGGGGGGGGGCGGTCGTACCCCCCCACGCCCCAAGGATGATTCCGTGTGACCAAAAACGCAAACGAAGTGATCTAAGGCTTTTTTTTTGTGTAATTGTAAGTTCATCCTTTGCGTCATTTTAGCGAAAAAATTGAAGGTACCCTTTCAGGGTGTTCGGAGAAGGGTAAGGTGTGTGTGCGCGCGGGGGTGTTGTGTGTGGGGGGGGGGAAATGGGATGATTGCACCTTCCTATACTTTACTGTGTAAAATGCCAAAAAAGTTTATGTTACTTCTGATGCTACCGTCAGCAAATACTGACAATATTTGTATTTTTTCTTATTTTTACAGTAATAACATGTGAATGCTTACTTTGGCACCATTATTGCCAACTAAATACCTATTTTGATTAAATAATTAATGAAAACCCCTTGATTTTGGGAGATTTTTCAGATACGAAATTTATTTTTGCAGTCACAACAACTCAGTTATGACATCACTATGACGTTATATTGTTAAAACTTGATATGTTTGTACTTCATTTGAAGAAAGGACATGGATTGCGTAGCTACACACTGATACCAAACAATATGAAAAAAAAAATCAGAGGAGTTTGTAATCCCCCCTTTGTTGTGATTATAGTAGAAAAACCCTTGGTTGGACGATGGGTAAGGGTTGGACGAAGGTTAAACTCTTAAAATTCATTGATTTTGTGAAGCCTTAAAAGAGGCCTTAGAAACTGTCCCAAGCGAAGAGCAGTTTCTTTTCAACATTCTTCATAACGTCGAAGTAGTCGGGCGAATGGCGCCCCATATTAAACCTCAGGCCGCTTAACTGTTACATTTGACCCATACCTTTCCACATGGAAACCTTAGCGGCCATCCTCCCGGAACTACGCCAGGGGTGGTGGAGCGCAACACTGGACTTGAAGGACGCATACCAACACGTGGCCGTCCATCCTTCAGACAGAAAATGGCTCGGATTTTACATCAACAAGGAGACCTTCCCGTTCAAGAGCCTGCGATTCAGGCTATCCACGGCCCCAAAGACCTTCACAAGGATAGTCAAGGTGATTACCGAAGCTCTGTGGTGCCAAGGAATGTTCATCTACATTTACCTCGACGACTGGCTGATCACTGCCCCATCCCCAGAGTCCCTTCGTTTTCAAGACCTGCAGCCTAGTCAACTCCAATGGACTAATCATCAACTGGGAAGTGTTAGCCCTCCAACCACCCCACACCTACAAGTCATAGACTTCGACAGAGGGATGGTGTTCCCGACAGCAGAGAGAGAACCACAGCCATCGTCCTCTGCGCACGACCTCCTCGCCAGGCAGACGGCTCCAGCCAAACCGTGGTTACGGCTTCTTGGTCTTATCGCCAGCCTCACAGCAATCCTTCCCCAATATCCCTACGTACCGGATACATACAGCTTCACGTTCTATCCAGGTTTAGCCCCAAGAGAGACTGGATGTCGAAGGGATAGAAGTCTCTCCAAAGGTCCACCACTCCTCAGATGGTGGATGACGCCTCACAACTTCACCCTGGAAGCGGTCCGCTTCCCTCGTTCACCCATAGATCATGTCCAAGACGGGTAGAAGGTCCACTGGGAAGGGTGGTGATGGTAGCTGTCTTTGACTCCAGCCATTGCAAAGCATCAATCAACGTAGGGAGCTGTGGGGTTCGCAGGCTTAAGGCGTGATACTTCTCAAGGTCAATAAGGACCCAGACGATCGCCCTACGCTGGCAACAACCTCACGGTAGTGAGTTAAATAATCAACGGGAAGGGATGGGGTGGTACCCGCAGCCTGACTATATATCAACAGACAAATCAAGATGCCTGATGGTTGCCAAGCGCCACAGGCCGAGCTCAAGGCAGTCCATCTCCCGGGAGCAACATTCTAGCGGGTACCCTTGTTCGAGGAAAACAACCATCCATGCCCGACATAGGTAAGCGCTTGTCGGTGGAATGAACCTCAAACCAACAGTGTACAAAGTGGTCTTCAACAGACTCAGCGGCCTCTAATCAACCTGTTTGCAAGCGACTGGGAACTGACCAAGCTACCGACATATGTTCCTGGTGAGCGGACGCAATGCTGATCAGCTGGGACAGGAATCTCCGGATATGCGTTCCACCGATTAGCGATGATACCCAGGGTGCTCGAGAAGCTCTCAAGATCCTGCGGGGCATTCATGCATCTAAAGCACCGCACGGCCCAGGCAAATGTGGTTCCAGACAGTACTTCCTCTCACTGGTGGCAGAACCGTTTTACCTCCCAGGCAGACTACTCCAGTCGAACTGTAGTTACGGCTTCTTGGCTTTATCGCCAGCCTCACAACTGTCCTACCCCAATGCCAAGTTCAGCCCCAAGGGAGACTGGATGTCGAAGGGTATAGACGTCTCTTCAAAGATCCAACACGCCCTCAACAGCCGCACAACATTCACCCCGGGAAGTCCCGGATTCCACGCCCACCTTAGATACGTCCAGACTGCTGGGGTTTTCCCGAAAGAGACTTCTTCACGGTGCGGTAGAACCGTTTTACCCCCCGATAGGAGAGACCGCTGATGAATCTGGACAAGACCCAATTCCTCTACCGACAATTCAGATCCTTCACCCGACTGTTTGGCGACTTGTCGTCCGATCATAACTGGCCCGAGGCCCTTTCGAAGAGTGGCTGCCCTGGCTGGAAAAGGCAAGGCATCCTTTCAACGAGAAAGACCGTACGATGTCCGTATCAGGAATGTACCACTCATGGTTACCAAGACAACAAAGTCCAATCCCTGATATACGGCCTCTTGGGAAACTTAGCAGAGCTCCTCACAATGGATCCAGCAATATTGGGCCAGCGCACACTCCGTGAGAGCCTGCCGAACTGCCGCAGCTTCTCAGAGGATCGGATTAACCTGTCTGAATGGACCACTTGAGAGAATGGTTCATGACGCGGTCATCCCAGTCCCAGGAAGTAGTTGTCCAGGCATGGACTTGAAAGGGCCCTGCGCCCTCCTAGTGGAGCCCCGCCGTTCGCAGCTGGATCAAGCGAACATGGAAGACATGTCAGGAAGCTGCCTTTCCTTATAATCATGAGTGATTCTACGTGTTAGGCACCAGTTCCCTATCATTTGGCCGACATTTTGACAAACAAATGCACTCTATCATGAAAATGTGACTGACCAATTGAGATGAAGCCTGAATGAAACAACTCCTTATGAGTATATTATCAAGGTCCATATTTGAAATCACCACTAAACATATTTCTGAAGCACTTTATACAGGACTAAGTTATTCTTTATGATTTTTTTAATCATTATGTCCGCCATTTTGAAAAAAAAGACGCCCTGAAAACCGTCATGAGAATTTTTTAGGTTGAAAAAAACTAAATATGGGTAATCAATAAAGTTCATATGAAAACCAGACTTAATCAATTTTTCTGAAGCACTTGATACACGACTTTTATTTTTATATGATTCTTTACCATTTTGGCGGCCATTTTGAAAAAAGCGCTGAATCAATAAAAATCGGGTCAATGAGAATTAGACAGCAAGTGAAATCAACTCTTATACAAGGGCAAAAACTATGAAGTAGTGACAGTGACCCCGACTACCCCGGTATTACCGTACCGTTCGCGTTAATTGTTCTGTCAATTAACTTAGTGTACGGTGTTAATTAATTATTCAAAAATATCGTTTCGAAATACATCCGAAAGAAAATGTTGAGTATCTTTGGACCTAAGAGTTTTTTACATGAACAAAAGGAATGAGACATTTTAAACCTTCAAATCTATTGAAATTTGGGTAGTTCACCCTCGTTTTAAAGTGAGCTATAAAGGTTTGGTACCATTAGTAATTAAGTTTTGTTGGACGGTTTCCATGAACCACTAGTAGGTAAGTAAAAGTTGTCGTCGTGTCGGAGGAGATGGTTCACGATCAACGGCCTATTTGTCCGCCACCTTTACTGGGATGAAATGAATAAAGGCCAACGTTGTTCAACGACACCTCCGAACCCTTGTTATTTGCAGCGGAAGTTTGCAATTACAAACGAGGCTAATCAAGTTCCCACACGGGAATTAATTGATAGGGTGGTCATTACAGGAGAGCTATGTGACTCTTTTGTTCGTAACAAATTGAATACCACAGGGAGGGACCTCTAGTAAAGCTATAAAGTATTTTACGTAGATTTAAATTGCCATGCATTTAATGCCCGCGCAAACACCTGAAACAAAGCAAGGTCCACGAATCAATAATTGTCCGTAACATGATTTGGAAGCGCCCTAGTTCGTGAATGGTTTGCCGTAAAAGTTTCAGGGTTAAAAGTCAATAGTCACTTGCACCCAGTTTGTTGTCGTTTGTCAAGAAAAATCAGTGAAATTGAATAAAATTCCAAAGAAGAAATATGTTTTCAACGTTGGAGGCCCAATGATCTTGGTTGAGGCCAATGATGAATAACAACTTTTCTTCGTGATTTTTTCCCAAACCGTATTATTTTTGGAAATCATTAATTAAAACACGGACATCTAAGTTAGGAACAGACAATTAGTAATAATGACGCCAGACAATACTACTGAAGGATACACCATGTCACAGTACACGTTTCCAATCGTGTAACAACGATCCAACTTGGCAACAGGTCTGCTTGAAACGGCAGGCAGCGAGAGTTTCGCTTAAAACATTGAAAGTGTGACTAAAATGATGCAAGCCAAAATTAAATGACGATTAACACCTAGGGGTGGCCACCTTTTTAAAACAAAAGTGTCATCTGTATTAGAAAATATTCCAACATTAAAATGGTGGGACATAATCTTTCGAGGGCACCCTCTTGAAAGTTTGGTAAAAAAATGGTTAAAGTTGCAGCATAGCAAAATTTCACATTTTTTGCAATGCGATGTTCAAATCGTGCGGGATTATTGGTCGTTCTGGCAAGTCAAAATTTATATAACGGCCAGCATTTTCCAGAAATAAGACTATAGGAGTCACAAAGGGCGGCCTTGAAATTCGATTATCCCTTTCACAAAAGCTCGACGCGTTTGGCCCCTATTGTGAGTTGATCCTTTCATAACGTCCTTCTAGACCTTCAAAAGGACCCACAACATAAGCACAAACTGTGGGCATAAGCGTTTTTATTTCTTAAAAATTGAATTATTAAATCATAGCAAGTATCCATGAAAATACGGAAAACGCATTATTTTTCAATTTTTAAGGTTTTAGCTTTCTTTTTTGCTCGGAGTGTATCGCAAGCCAAAAAATTGCCATAAAGCATTGCCGCAAACACGTGGCGAGAAAAATGCATTCCAGAAAACGTATTGTAGAGAAAAACGCGTTTGCACGCTTTACAAACGTGTTGCGCGCTTCAAAAGAGTTGCGAGCTTCCACCGCGTTGCGAAGGTCCAAAAGCCATAAGGGTCATAACGTATTGGCGCAACGCGTCGTGAGAAAGAGTAGCCCAAAAGCGTTGCGGCATGTTCGCAAACGCGTTGCGGTCTGTCGGCCAATCAAACTTATGCATTTCTGTGACGTATTTTAAAAAAATAGACCCACAACGCGTAGCAAACGTATCTGGCAACGCGTTTAGGAATCGCAAAGGTGTTGGAGCTTCCCCAACGTTTCTGACGGCCTAATGGTCATAAACGTATTGCCGCAAAATCGCTGGTGAAGGGTTCGCAAAGCGATTCCAAAATCGATAAAAAAAATAAATCCTTTATAATTTTTTTTAAATTCATAATAATGTCCGATTTGCTCTCAATTGGGGGTGGTGATGCATCCATAAATCATTCATCATCATCATCTTCACACCAACCACCAACCACCACAACCACCACAACCACAACAATCACCACAACACAACCACATCACCATCAAAACGAGACCTGTAAAATAGATTTGGTAATTAAACGCCATGTATTTCCCTCATCTTTTGGGACGCCGTACAATGCACGGAAATCGTCTTGGCCAGAAGGAGCCTTATTTTTTAAACCCCTCTCTTGCATCAGTGTCATTTGAAAATCGCCAATCTCTGACATCGTTCAGAAAGAAGGAACAAGGAGAAGGCCAGAAGGATTTCAGCTTAGGGCAATAAGCGAGATTGAGGTTCTATGACCTCAACTACCAAGTGTTAATTAAACACAAAGACAAATATTTCAATCAAATCAATCAAAAAGATTACAAAAAATTATTAAATAAATTGTGACGCTGGTTGTCTGAGTTCCCACTAGTGTTCAGCACTTCAGTTATAAAAAACAGAAGAAACATGGTTAAATGTGGTTGGCTCTACTATTGAAGTGAAACATATCACTTATGCCCCTCTCACTACACGTCTGAAAAATCTAAAGTGAAGACCTTTATTCGAAATTTCAATGAGTAGTAACAACATCATCATACACTATAATATGATTTTTTAATTATACCATTAAGTACTAAAATATACAGGAGAAAATACTGTAAATTTTACAGGAAAATCCTCGGCAGCAAAATTCTGCCAACAAAACCCGGAAAAAATATAGCTTTTACAGGTTTACTGTATATTTTACAGTTTACAGTTTGATGTGATTGAATTTTACAACCGAAATTACAAGTTACAGGATATGCACTGTAAATAATTGTGTATAGGCCTACTAAGTTAGGGTGTCGTCAGTGCTTTTTTACTCTCCACACATTCACAATCTCTGTAATAACTCACACTAAATATATAGTTTTTAAGGCTGTTTTGATTAATTGGTACAGTATACTGTAAATTGACTGTAATTTGTTGGCAGAATTGCTTGCCAGGATTTTACTGGAATGTACAGTATTTTTTTTACAAGTATATAAGACATATATATATATATATGTATAGTATATATCATATGATATATATCAGATATATATAAGATACGATATCTATATATTATATATATATATAATATTATATAGAGGTATATTATATATAATAAAATATAGTAATATAATATATATATAGATATATATATAATTATATATATATGATATAATTATTGACTGATTTGTTGAGGGAGGGGGTTGGGTTCAGCCCTATACACTTAGCAATTATTTACTCCAATTTTTCAAATAACATGCTTGTACCGCTTACCATAATAAGGACTATTGGTGAGTTTTAACAAATGTTGTTCTGGTTGCCTGATAACTACATAAGGCCGCTGACTGTCTAAACCCTTAAAGGGCCATAATGGCATGAAATAAAAATGACATAATGAAAAGGACCCTTACTGAAATCACTTCCACGGAGTGAAACAATTGGATTTTACAATCTGTAAAAAAAAAAAATTGGATGTTACATTCTGTAAAAACAGTAAAAACCAGGAAGAGTTTCCCAGGGGAGGAGGAGGGTTGTCAGTTAGTGGCAATTCTGGGAACAGAAAAGCAAGGTGTGTGTTCACATCCCTGAAGGAATTTTACCGTGTTCCTAGCATGTTGGCGACACAATCAAAAGCATCAGACCGGTGTGAAAGCAGATATGTCCGGTAGGAGCCATAGTCCGGGGCTCCAGTGACGATGATAACGGGAAATAAAGCGTGAGGAAACTAATGTTGTAAGAGTCAACTGAATCGATGGCCTTATTGTTCACCATTGATCCAGGATTATTGAGTACGCCGGACAAGGTACTCTACACCGGGATTCAGGCATTATCTTTAGATGTTAGTACGAATGAATCTAGCAACGTGAAAGATGGATTAGCCGGGATAGCACATATAAAATAGCAATAGTCTTCTGTGATGCAGTCTGTGATGGACAACATTTGCTTTTCAAGTTTGGGAAATGCGGGCCGTAATGTCAGCATCCTTGCTTCCAGAAAATTGCCCCAAACCCCACCTCCACCCTGAACTCTTCCTGTTTTTAACAGAATGTAAACATCCATTATATTGTTTTCAAAAAACTCGTGTGGAAGTGATTTCAGTAAGGGTCCTGATCATTATGTCATTTTTTATGCCATTAGGTCCCTTTAAACAATCAGATACAAACAAAGCCTGGGGCCCCGGTTCACAAAGATTTACGATCGGTTGTAATCAAGCGTAACTCGATCAAGGCGTAAGTTTGAACTGACAATCAAGTTCAACTTACGCTTGAACGCATCAGTAAATCAACCTTTACAATGCGTCGTAAGTCTTGGTGAAACGGGCCACTGGTGATAGTATGTAGGATGAGATGATCACATTTTAGATTATGGTCCAAACCTAAAAAAAATTGAATGGTTTGATGAAAAAAAATCATTCAGTATTGTAACATATTGATTTTACACAAATTGTGTGATATGTGAGTAGAAACAATTAAAAAATGTTTGCTTGAAATCACTGGGTGACATTTTCTGCATACAAAATGTTTGCCAAAATGTTCCGTCTGTATGCGACTCACTAATATATAAAGTGTGATTTATTGGGTTATGATCTTCGGCACATATATGATGAAGTATCCCTAAATTAAAACGTACCAGAGGCGTTTAATGGCCATTGGAGTATTCCTTGCGAGAAAAAAATCCAGATTTATTCCGACAAAGTAAAAAGTTACAGCAATCCATGGAAGCTAGCATGTTTATTCCCTGTGGTCTTTTAAAACGCCGCATGCCAATCCAGAAAACAGAAGCCGGCGAAAATATATCTTGTGACTTCAGCAAGTTTGCCACAAGCCTCATCCTTTGGACTTCGTTGAGCACACAAAGGATCAGGAAGTGCGAATTTCGTTTAGAATTTTTTATTGCAAAACGTACACTTTTTTAAAAACTCAGTGATTTGAGGAAAAATGTTAAAGAGAATGTGTTTTAGATATCATTTGTGAAAACAAAGGTATTGAGTTGGCCTAAACACGAACAATCCATGAAAACGCGTAAATTTATAGTGTTCTTCGCAGTCGCACTGTAAACCACTGATCTCAATATACAATGATTGGCTACACAACATAATTGCATTAGAGAATGGAGCAAAGGCGTGGACATCTTGTTATCGAAACACATAGCATTCCAGAGACACCTGTTTAACAGAAGTTGTTTCCCGAGTGCACGTTTTAAAGACCTTGCCATCAGTGGCGTATCGGGCCTCTGCCCGCTCTGAGGGGGCAAATTTCTCAGTCTTGGGAAATTTTTCCTCTTAGGGAGGTCAACGGCAAATTTTCCCGGTCAGAGGACTAAAAAACGGCTGATTAGCATGATTTCGAAAATTTTTTCCCGGCCAAGGTCGTCGGGGGGGGGGGGGGCAACCTGCACCCCTGCCCTCCCCCCTTCCCCCCCACCCAGACTTGTTAAGCACCTGAATGCCATCCATACGCGCAAAATACAATGAGCTCCAAGACTTGGCTTGTTCGTAGTGTGTTATCGTCGCTTATCCACATTTCAATGGGAACAAATTTTGTATAAAGGACCGGCTCTTAACCACCTTGGGCTCTTTTTGGAGGACCAAATTGGCCGTCAGGCCTCAATACGAAGCAGGTTTCCAATCCTCGTATAGACGAGCAGTGTTCGAAACCACTAATACGCGGTCAGCATCTGTACTGTTCCAGGTACGAGTAGCGCTTCCTGCTATGATGAAGGAGTTTCCTAATTTTATTTTAAAAACTATATTATTAAGAATCCCAGGCTCATTTATAAAAATAGGCACAAAGGGTATGCCATTTTTGATTAACTTTATAGATTTGGAAAGGAACATTAAATCAAGCTGTGTTTTTCATTCAATGTTAAAAGTAAACGCGCCACGACCGATAGTCTTTCATACAATTCCAGAACTTGACTAACCACCGACCATCTTTCAACTGGTGTGATGTGATGAAAGACTAAACATGGCTTGTGGCAAAACGCATTAGCGTAAAATAAAAACATGGCGAGAATTCATTAAATGTCTTCATGCTTCGCAAGTTAAGCATGAAAATGGTGTTTCTTCGCTAAGGAATACTCCAGAATCGTGAAAAACCCATCTGGTGCGTCGGACTGGGGATATTTATGATATATATGCCAATAGATTCATTCTAATAAATCCCTTTAAATGAGAAGGGAACGTACTATTGAATTCAAACCAAAAAGGCACTCAAGTGCAGTACACTTTCTATATGCTATTATCTCAATTTGGCTAGAAGACCCCATCATATTTTGAAGCTGTGGAATTGAAAACCCCAAACCCCGCTTCTGTTACCCATTTGTCAAATTTGTATTGTTTGTATTGGAATTAGGACTACTCGTCTTATAAAAAAATAACCAAACTGTACATGTCAGACGTACGCAATGTTTATACAAACAATTGTAGACCAATTTTGATTAAGCATGAAAGCATTTTGAAAAATTTGTTCCCCCTGTCAAAAGTCAATGAACAGATATCATTTTACCCATATCTCTGTTAAACATTGCAGATATTCTGATTCCTTATGATTAGAGGAATCATTGAGATATTTTATACAAAACTAAATTGAACAAACTGTGTACGTAATCCATCATTAATCCAGATGGCCGCCCCAAACGGATCCTTAGGACAATATTGATTTTGGTAACATCAGAATTCCGGAAGAAGAGAACATACTTGTGCTAAAATCATTAGAATTTAGTTTAAGGGGATGCATAAGAAAACCCATATAATATGGTAGACTTACCAATTCAACCGGCCGGGGCCGGAAATTTTCCTAGTTAATTGTGTATTACAGCATCTTTAATGGCCACATTAAAAAGAAAAGTTGCACCTTTAGGGCGTCCCATTGGGTCTTCAGACGAGCATGTAAATGTGTCAGTGGACACGATGAGGAAGTGTCGAATGAAGTGATACTTTGCGAGCTTGCATCCAAAGTGTTTGAGTATATGATTTGGAAGCTAAAATGAGTTTATAATAGCGTTTGAAGACTAGAGGGGATCAGGAAATTGATTTCAATATTTGATAATAATTTTAATGAGTTCATGAAACTTTTGATGGGGGAGGGGTTGGAAAAGAGGTGTTAAGTTCTAATGGTGAGGCACGCAGCCACAGTTGATCTGTAAACGTTGAATTTTCAATAGTTATGCAAAAGCTTAAAATGGTACCGAAAAGTGGAGGTAAATTGCTGATTTCTTGTGATTGAGAGATTGTTTAGTTAAAATTTATCAGTGAGTATAGGCATCCCATTTGAACCACAATTGTAGATGCGACATTTTAAATGATGATGATGATGATGTTAAGACGGTGATGGTGATGATGGTGTTATAATGAAGATGATGACAAAATCATGAGAGTAAACAAGTTGGTTTACTTTGGTAGTGGAGGTAAACAGGAAGAGGGGGTTTGCATTGTGTGATTGTTTAGACCCTATGAGGTTATTGATCCAGCATTTATTGAGTTGTGATGTAATTGAGTCAATTGTTTGGGAAATAGTATGTAAACAGAAATTTGAAACATGGTGGAGGGGTATAATGTTAATTATCGGAAAATGCATGCATAAGTGTGTTTTTTGCACCATGCAAAGTAATCTTGGTATGATCAACGTCGTGATTACAAAAACAGTGGAACATTCAGGATAAAATTGTGGTTTGCAAGCTAGGTAATACTTTGTTCAATCTGGTGTTAACAGTGGAAATAATGGTTATTTGTAAGCAGATTGGTGTAGATGATCGATTTGTCACTGTGTATGTTACCCGGACAGATATGTAATTCTATACAGCCCATGTAAACTATATGGGGATTATAATTAGGTGTTTTCTAAATGTGTGCAGTATGAGAGGAAACGGGGGGGTCCGATAACTCTTAAAGTCTCTTGATAATAGAATGTTGCAATACAGGGTTTTGATGAGGCCATAAAAAGGGTCGTTGGAAAATCTAATGCTTTCTGCCTATATTAGGGCTAACATATAATTAATTTCTTTATTTAATATATCAATTCCATATCAGCATACTCTGCTTTCTTTTCAGAAATGAAGGTTAAGTGTGAGGCCTTAAGCAATTTTACATGCGCTTCGCGTTGAAGAAAAATTGTCAAGGTCTGACATTTATCTGACAACAAGCTTTAGAGTTCAGGATTTATTTCTGTCTTTACTTGATTTTAAATATCTTAAAGTCATTTTGCAAGTATGTTTTTGGTAGATTTACTGGTAGGATACAGAGGATCTGAAGTAACGGGGAAAGGGTGATTGGTGTACGGATAGCAGGCAAAACATAAAGGTCTTGTGAATCTACTTTCCCAGACGTATGATTTTTTGGGTCCGAAAATTTACCTAGGGAATATTATAAAAGGTTGTTAGAACCAGGGGAGGGGAAGTCGTGTAAATTGATCTCAATGGATAATGCTAGCAGGTACTCAAAGATGGGGTAACGCACAACATTCAAGAAACTCCCCCCGTTTTTCACCCCCCATTGATTGTCGTTCTTGGTTGCGTGCTGTTTGAATGATTTTGGCATGACGTTAATCGGGCTGCTTTTGTTAAAGAGCCTCGTTTTTCTGGGTTGTGAAAAATTTTTGTGACCAAAATTTCTTGGCGGAAAAAATGCCTGGAAATTTTGTAATTGTAATATTTTGATGTTATATTTATATGTCAAACCATTAGGAATTTAGGACCAAAGTGTGGAGGTTAGGTAAGAAGAACTGGCCCTGGAAAATTGTACGGTCGATGGCAATTGATAACTGCGTTTGGTGCTCTTCCAGGGAATTCTTCCTAGCCATCCAATGGGTCTGGATACAGATAAGTATGGTAACCTGAAAATGCTATAGGATACATTATTGTCCAACCAGTTTAAATTAAATATTTAACAATTCAGGATCATTTCTGCATGTATGCAAAATGATTTGTGTGTGATAGCAAAATAAATTGACCTTGTGGTCCTGCAGGTGACAGATGCTCAGTTGCAATCGGGTGTGAAAATGCCTATTCTTAGCTCTATGGACAATAAGATTGAGGGATGATATTCATTCATTACAAAACGAATGGGGGAAATACATGGGCCAGAAAAGGGCACCACAAAATTAAAAAGATCCAGCACCCAATTATTGTTATATATACTAATTGCGTGATTCTTAAAGGCACTATCAGTGATTACTAAAATAAGAAAAATCGAGAAGGAAAACAAAATCATCAACAATCTGGGTATTCCGTCTGTGACAAGTCAAGTGTCCAAAACACACCCTGCAAGTGATAAGACCGAAAGCAACACGTAATTTAAAGTTTGATATATTTTAGTCATTTACTGTCCGGCACGCGCACGGAAAACTTAAACAACACGTAATTGAAGGAGATTCGTATCCTGGGAAACCCGCCTTGCATTATTTTCTATCGATCTTTCAGTTGGAAAAGATAATTTGATGAGAATTGCACAGACTGAATCTTTTTCCCCCAACTTTTAAGCTATTCCTGCGAATTTCAATATGTATTTTTGCTCGTTCGGGTAGTGTTGCACTGACAGTGATTGACATTGATGTGTTTCTAAAAACTATAGCTAGAAAATATGGTAGCATTGAAGAAATTGAAAGCACTTCATTCCAAGTCGTATTATTAGTACTCTCTGTATCACACCTTAATCTTACCTTATATTAATTATGGTATACTTGTTTGGGGAAGTACTTATAGTTATAAACACACTTGAAAAACTTGTTAAACTTCAAAAAATGGGCTAATAAGAACCATACCAAACAGTCATATATAGAAGTCACACGGGACCTTTTTTACGAAATTCAATCTTCTTAAACTCTTGAAGGATATATATACCATTGAATGGGTGTTTTCATGTTCAAATTGCTCTATAAATGAACTTCCTAAGTCATTTAATTGCTATTTTACTAAACGATCAGACTTACATAATTATCAAACACGGACATTAATAGCAATCGCATTTAACAAAGCAATTAACAGTAGGGCCCAAATTCTTTGGAATTATTTGGCAAAATACACACAAAAATTGCATTTTCTGTTAAACTTTTCCGCAGGCAATTGAAAACAAAAAACTTGTATCCTAAATATGAGTCATTTCTCTGGTTGCACTGTGCTATGGTTTGTTGGTATTTTGTAATGTTTCAAATGTGTTTTCAGTACTTTTTCTCTCTTCTTTTAATTATTTTAATTTTCATCTTAATTTCCATTGATCTAAATATATATGTTGTAACTTAGTATTGTCTAAGGGGGGGGGGGGGGGCTTCTTTCGGACCTACTTGGCTTCCAGCCTTCTGCTCCATAATATTTTCGCTTTATTTTTATTGAGGTTTGTCCACTATATGGAAATAAAATGATATAAATAAAATGAAATGTTTTGATCGGGTCGTGACCTTTGTGGTTTTAATATCAATGAGTAAAATTATGGTTCATCCTCTATGTAATTGTATTTCAACATTTGTAATATTTTTAAATTTAAATTTGAAAAGATAGTGATACAAATTCCTGGATGTCTTTAGCCCTATTATTAATGTCCCTATCTGTTTTGGGGCATGTTATTTTTCATGTGTAAAATACCATCTTCTCAATGGCTTAGACTGTCATTTGCGAGCACAAAGAAGAAATTTCATATTTTGTGAAAATGTTGCAGTGTCGCTTTAAAAGAAAATTAATTTTACTCTAAAATAGTGAGAATCACTCCAAAAAAGATTGGATTTCCACTTGTGTCAGGAGTTCAACGAAGCGCAACTCTTTTTATCGTATTAAAACGAATTGAAAATGATGACAAGAAAACAAGTGGAAATCTAATACTTGAAGTAAATTTTTACTAGTGAATGGATATCGCTCTGTTAAAGTATAAAAACTCATTTTGGAGTGTTCACTGTCACAAGAGTTTCACTTTTTTGACGGAATTTTTTCACTCGTTTGGGGTACGTTTTCAGAAGGGAAATCTGAAAAATTGTGCAAAAAAAAAGATGGTATTTCCCCTTAATGGGGTTACGAAGGCTCTCTATATAGGGATAACAGATCTAAACGCCAGATAACAAACATAGGCCTGCGATCGAATTTCTTTTTTATTGATTAAAACGGAGGACAAATCTAAATTGATTTGAAATTTGTAATCTATTAGATTTATATTTCAATGTATGTTGATTTTAAATTGTAAATCTTAAACTTAATCTAAAATTTAGATAGAGGGTTTTTAATCAAAGAAATTAAGAGAGTATAAGGTAGGTTGTATGTACGATTTCAAACTTGTGCAAATTTTTTTTGAGTAGGATGCTTTTTTTTTTTTAAGGATGCTTTTTTTGGATAGAGTAGACATCAAGGTATTGGACAAAAAGAGTGGTCGCATTTCTTTTCTGAAAAGCGTTGGCCGCCATCTTGGTGGATTTCAAAATATGGCCGCCATTTGCAAAGGATTTGCCCTATAACTTTGGTTCCTGAGCAACATTGGAAGTCAAAGTTGGTGGCCAAACCTTTATAACTGGGAGTTAAAAAAATATGATAAATTAACTTAGTATCTACCCAAGCTGTCCTTTTCAACATAGGCCACCTCACCCATGGTGGTAAGGGTGTATGGGGGGGAGGGGCGATCGTTGTTACGCCGCTTCCTCTGCACCACCCCCCCCCCACTCCCCTTTTAGATTTATATAATAAGGGTTATGTGGTAGATAAATTACCTATATACACGCTTTTGGTGCCTCTATGCACAATAAAAACTGAGAAAATATACAAACATTAACACATGTTCTATGGGCGTTCATTAATGTTGCCCTGAACAAAAAAATGCGGAATATGGGAAATACTCCGCTAGAGCTAAAAAATGCTAGAAGCATACGATTTCGCCGGGTGTTTTTTAGATAAAATACAATGTTAATAAAAACGATAATGTTTACCCAAAGAATAGTTTATATACGAGTGACTTCACACAAATGATTTGGGAAGATCTTTGAGGGGCACCATGTGATGTTTGTCCAAATTATCGCATGGAATGATTATGACGATTCCTGATGGTAACCATGATAATAATAGGAAAACGTCGTTCTTTACATCTAATGTCATGGTCTATAAAAGTCCTACACACGTCTCCCATCAAACAGTGTAATATGTTAATCGGGTTTATGAAACCAAATACTCCAGTGACTAGGGGCAAAGTACTCAGGGTAAACCTTGTCCTCCTGTGCTGCAAATGATTCTGATAAGCGTAAATTTACTTCAAGAGGGGATGTGTCATTCAATGCACTTCCATTAGGCAGCCAAAAATACCTTTCCATAAAATGTTAAAGCTTCAAGTATGTTTGTATAAATAAACCTTGTATGGCTTATTATATTATGTGCAATTTTCTTCCTTAGCTCCATAAACAGTGGGGGGGGGGGGTGGGTGGGGAGGCGGGGGATGGGCGTGTGAGTGTCGGTGTGCAAAGGGTGTGGTGAGTTGGGGACAAGAGAAGGAGAAGTGGGTTGAGTGGAGTGTAGGTGTGTGTGTGAGTGTGTGTGTGTGTGAGATTTGTGAGTGAGTGAGTGCAGTGGAGTGAGTGTGATGAGGGTAGGAGTGAGTGAGTGGTGGTTGTGAGGGGGTGGGTGGGTGGTGGTGGTGAGTGAGTGAGTGAAGTGAGTGATGGGAGGGGTGGGGTGGGTGGGTGAGTGTGAGTGAGGAGTGAGTTAGTGTGTGAAAGAGTGTGTGTGTGAGAGTTGTTTTGGTCGGGTGGTTTTGTTTTTAGGTTCTACTTAATTTGAGTTTTACTAAATTATTTAATTCATAAAAACAAAAATATTGATTTTTAATTTGTAAATGCTTGAGGTGCAATATCCCAGCTGGGGCGGTTTTGAATTTTTTGTCATAGCATCATTTAATATGATATGGTTTTACTTTGTGTGTGTATATTTTTTGTACTGTATGACTTTTGATGTATTATGTTTTGACCCCTGGGCACGACTGAAAAACAGTGTAGCACTGAGGGTCCCCAGGCAAAAAGAAGAAACTAATAAATAACCTAAATAAATTAAATAAATAAATAAATAAACTAAATAAACAACGCTGATGAATCTTGAGGAATGGGCGCTTTATAAAATGCCCGAGTAATTATAGGCAGGTGACCAGTGTCCTGGGTGAAGAAGATTACACTTTATTAATTACCAGGTGATCTTTTCAATTATTTATGGGGTATTAATCAGCAGTAAAATATCTTGGCTCTTCATGCGTGCTCACACTGTGGTAGCTTGTTGATTGATACCATGGAGTCTGTTTGTTATGACAACATATCTGCTTGAGGAGTAGCAAGCAGTTACTCGGTTTCGTGCGAAATTTGATTAGTTTGTCAGCCAGATGAGATACAGAGTGTAGGACCATCCTTTTGCTTTGTACCGTAACTGGCGTGGAAATTTTTCAAACACAGTCTTCCTAGTGTGAGTTGAGTATCTGCTATGATTGAGATCGTTTGTCATGCAAGCGGGCCTATGTGAAAGACCCAATGATAAAAGCGAAGGCCAGATGCATTATAATGCATGGCGAATCGTGCTACCCTAGAAGAGGCTGTAAACCTAGTATAAGGTGGTTTGGGATATCTTAGGTTTAGATACCAAAAAACGGGCATCCCGGATAAAGTTTTAAACCCCAGGATAAGGCGCGTTATCTGGGGTTTCCAAAGCTTAAATCCCCATTAAAAAAAAAAACCCCCCCCCAAACCTAAACCATAGGATAACACCGTAACCAAAGCTACAAAAGATAAGGAGCCTTATCTTCGGCTCTTCGGTTTACAAGGAGGCTACGTGTAGAAGACGATCATAAAGATAAGAATGAAAACGATGGAAAGAGAGGTGTTCCAGTTGCACAAAGGCGATTGTACAGTAGCTGACAGATACGAAAGAATTAGTTGCATCCGCCCCTTCCAGCGTTACTGTAGGGCAGCTAACACAAGGCCGATTGTACAGTAGCTGAAGATACAGATACAATAATGGGGATTCCCAGGCCTGTGAAACTTTAGCACGTACAAAGCCATGGCACCACTGTTATAGCGCCCCCGGCGCAGTATGGGGATAGCAGGCTTATGATAACAACTTAGGTCGACTAGTGAAAGTCTAACTGATGTGTGTTTGATTAAATATGGAATTTTATATCAAAAAAATCGTGATTCGTTCATCTTAAAAACAGGAAAAAAGAAAGAGAAAACAAACTTCCAGATAACATAGCTTCTATCTTGGGATTCGATTTTATCCTTCTCTAATAGAGTCATTGAACATGTAAATGTTACAAGTGGACCACTCTTATTCGGGTTCTCATCAAGTCACAACTAACATTTGAACACTGCCCTCAACATGAGGGACAGTCGGATGGGGGGGGGGGTTGGACATGCCAACTAAAAACAGCAAACAGCAAATTCAAAACGGCTCAAACTCCGGGGTGCTAGTCTGTTTCAAATACTTAAACTGTAGGAGGGCGCTCTTATGCATTATCGAACGGTTACACAAGACTTGAAACTGTAAAAAGACTAGCCTGGTTGGTCACGAAATGATTTAAATCTACAATGACCGTTATTCGAAATTACACTATTTTGCAGCGGGGTTAATCCACTAACACCGACGGAATTTTGAAGTCAATATTTTTTTTATATTTTTCTCTTTTGTTTTTAGAAAGTAGGTTTATCTCTGAAAAATTAAGAGAGATTTTTTTATGTCACTGGGACCGACACTGCTGTAGAAGGACAAGTTAGCAGTTACACAAATTACCGTTTGGAAATACCCAATGCCAAAATCGAGTGATAGTGTCCTTCCCCCCCCCCCCGGTCGGCACACGAGGGCCGTCACCCCGACGGGGTGAGTTTCCTTCCCATGATTTAGACTCCCGGGGATTCCTTAGAGTCGGAAAACGTTTAAAATTCATAGTGAAAACTTCGATCAGGGAACATTGTGAGGGAATCCACTCTGTTTCCAGCATTTTTGATGTTACAGGAAGGACTAACAGTGATTCACGAGTAATCGAAATAGCACGCCCTAAACACGTAATTTCTAAAGTGAAAAAATTACCTTAATTTTGAGTTTGGTGATTTTGACATCCTAAACATGCAGATAATCTCGAAACCGACCCTAATTCCGCGTTTTTCATGCAGGCGAGATACATCGAAAATATACAGCACTGTTAGTAATTGCTTAAATTCTTTGCTGTCAAATGGACATGTTTGTTGATTATTAAAATATGAAAACATTGGACAAAGCAGCGGGGGGACTCACAACATGCCGGACGTAAAAAACTGGAGCCGTAAAAATTCGACGAAACAATTGCAGGGACACGTAAAAATAACGGTCGTTAAAATTTCGCCTTGCAACTTATTGTTGGTTTTTGACTGTTAAACAATATGAACAATTAAAAACGTATTACCAATCCTCACTCTCACACACACACCCACACCACACACTAACACCTGTGGTAGCTGATATACCATGGAGTTGTTATGACAACATATAGGCTTGTAGCAGTAGCAAGCAGTTACTTGTTTCAGTGGCGAAATTTGATTAGGTTGTCAGCCAGATACAGAGTGAGGCCATCCTTTTGCTTTGTCCGTAACGGGAGTGGATTTTTCAACACAGTCTTCATAGTGTGAAGTTGAGTATTGAGAGTGAGATCGTCTTGTCATGGCAAAGCGGCCTATGTGATAGACACATTAATGATAAAAGCGAGGCCAGATGCATTATAAGGCATGGCGAATAGTGCTACCCTAGAAGAGGCTGTAAACCTAGTATAAGGTGGGATATCTAGGTTTAGATAACAAACGTGCATCCCGGTAACGTTTTAATTTTTAAACCCAGGGATAAGGGCGCGTTATATGGGGTTTAACAAAGCTAAACCCCATAACAAACCTAAAACTATAGGATAAAAACCGTTAACCAAACGCTACCAAAGATAAGGAGCCTTATCTTCGAGCTTCTTCGGTTACAAGGAGGATACGTTGTAGAAGGACGAATAAGATAAGAACGAATAACATGAAAAGAGAGGTGTTCCAGTTGGCACAAAGGCGATTTTACAGAGCTGACAGATACAGAATTTAGTGCATCCAGCCCCTTCCAACGTTACCTGTACGGGACAGTCACACCAGGCGATTGTACAGTAGCTGACAAATACAGATACAATAATGGGGATTCCCAGGCCTGTGAAACTTTAGCACGTACAAAGCCATGGCCCACTGTTATAGGCCCCCGCGCAGTTATGGGGAGAGCATGGTTATGATAACAAACTAGGTAGACTAGTGAAAGTCCTACATGATTGCTTGGGATTGTAACACATATGGATTTTTATCCAAAAAAAATCGTGATTTCGTCATCTTAAAAACACAGGAAAAAGAAAAAGAGAAAACATAAACTTACCACGGAGAAAAATAGCTTCTATTTGGATTTAGATTTTATCTTCTCTAATAGCGTCATTGAACTGATAAATGTTTACAATTGGAACACTCTTAATCGGGTTCTAATCAAGTCCACTAACATTGAAACACTGCCCTCAACATTGAGGGACAGTCGGACTGGGTGGGGGGGTGGACATGCCAACCTAACCCCAGCAACAAGCAAATTCAAAACGGCATTAACTTCTGGTGCTAGTCTGTTCAAATACTTAACGCCTAGAGGGGCGCCTCGTACGCATATCGAAACGGTATACACACAGACTTGACCTATAAAGACTAGGCTGGTCACGAATATTGAAATCTAAAGACCGTTATTCGAAATACACTATTTTGCATGGGGTAATTCACTAACACCGACGGATTTGAAGTTCAATATTTTTTCTTAATTTTAATCATTGTTACCTAATATCTTTTGAACGTAAAAGTTTAAGAGAGATTTTATGTCACTGGGACCGACACTGCCATAGTAATGCACGTAGCAGCTCCCCAAAATACCGTTTGAAAATCCCCAATGCCCCAAAAGCGGAGCTGATAGTGGTCCTCCCCCCCCCCGGTCGGACCGAGGCTTCACCCCGACGGGGTGAGTTCCTCTCCCATTATTATAGATAATGGGATTCCTAGAATTCGGAAAACGTTTAAAATCATCAAGGGAAATATCGATCAGGAGAAAATTGTGAAGAAAATCCACTCTTTTTCGCCGTCATTTTGATGTTACAGGAAGGACTAAACAGTGATTCACGAGTAATCAAATTACACGCCCCTCCTTAAACCACGTAATTTATAAAGTGAAAAACAGACCCTTAATTAGCATTTTCACGGAGATTTTGACATTCCTAAACATGCGTAATCTCGAAACCGACCCTAATTCCGCGTTTCATGCAGGCGATCATACATCGAAAATATACATGCACTGTTAGTAATTGCTTAAATCTTGCGGTCAAATGGACATTTTTGTTGAGTATTAAATCTGAAAACACATGGACAAAGCAGCTGGGACTCAAAAAATCCCGGACGTAAAATAACTGGAGCGTAAAATAAGAAACAATTGCAGGGAGGGAACGTAAAAAGAACGCGTAAAATTTCAGCTTCAACGTTATGTTGGTCTTTGACTTGTTTAACACATATTAACAATTAAAACGTTAGTACAATCCTCTGACCAAATTTTGTAGCTATGGCATCATACAAACGTTGTTGTATTACGTTACCACATTGGTTGTAAAAAAGCGATATTTCAGGCAAACATTTTGGAAAATGCAATAACAAAAGGGAAAATAGCGAATATAAAAGGTAAACCAATTATACACTTTGTTTTATATGTTAGTGTGTTCTGTGTTGTGTTACCTACTTGTTTTAAAATTAAACTAAATATAAATACAAAAAGAGGGAGGGGAAAAAGTTTTTAAAAACTATTCTAAAAAAGGATAGGGGAAAAAAGATTTTGCATTTTAATGTCGTTACTTGTAACGTTATTTAACACATTTTCTTGTAGAAACGATTTTTCATTAGTTCATATTTTACATTAAAAAGAAGTAAGTTACAAAAGAACGGAATATTACGGAAAAATAACCATGTTTATACATTTTTCTGCTTCCAACTTGTAATTTATGTTTAGGTAGATGTAATAAAGCGTGAAGATTATTGAAAATTGGGGTTTACTTAGACAAGAATAAACTGCGCACTATCTTTTTTGAAGGTTCATGTGTGAAATCTTTGGTGTTGGTTTTAGGCCGAGGTATTTTTCCGAGGGAGCGTCAGCTACCGAGGAAAAATTACCGGAGGCCCAAAAAACCAACACCAAAGATTTCACACAATGACCGAAAAAAAGATGGTGCAAAGTTATTATTGTCATAATAACCGTAGTTAATATTCTACCAAATAAATTCTCACTTTATTAAACTCCAATTCAATTTGTATTTGTAGACTTCTTCCCTCAGAATATAATAGTAAAGTATCCGGGAATCCCAGTAATTAATACGTCAGTATCACCAGTAAGTAACAAGTTTTGCCAATCAGAAAAGTTGTCAATTGAAACCATTTTTTTTATCCATGTCAGGGGCAGTTCGAGTGTCCAAACTGAATGAAAGTGTGGGAGGAGAAGGAATGTTTCACCATGGTTCGTGTTTTCAGAGCTGGAATTTATTACACTTTTTGGCTGTTGATATGAAATTAAAAATACACTTTCAGATAGTTTTAAACAAACCCGGGTAATCGTAACGGATATGGATTGCTGGAAATATAAGGTGCAGATTTTTGCGCAAGTATGAAGTTATGACACACTCATCACAATGTACCAGCGTGGCGGGGTCTGACAGTGACAAGACATTGGCAGTGATAGGGAGTCTTGAGTTTCTTGAATTCGCGGCTGGAATTATTTGGTTTCGAAAGGTAACAAAGGGACACAGCTTGTCAGAGAATACTCCAATATACCATGAAGTGTACGGTAAGCTATTTTCAGTGTTTCACCTCAACTTTTCGCTGTTATCCCTAAAAACTACTACGTAATCGATTTCACAGTCATCATGCAGGCCATAGCACATGGTCCATGACATGAGGCCTGAGTTGTTCCCACGTATCCCATAAGGGTGCACACCACTATTACGCCTCCCATAGACTTTGTATAGAAAATTAATTGTTCTATCTGGGCGGTATCTCGAAGTACCTTGCGTTTAGAAAATGAAGGACTAGAACAGTTTTGTTCGCAAGACTTTCTTTTATAACATATTCAAAATGATTAAACTTTTCCGTATAAATGTTGCAAAATTAGGTTCGATTTCTCGGAGGGTAGTAGTTAGGTAGTAATTTCGCTACTCAAATTTCGCTGTGAAAACCGGGGAGAATGCACGGGGGGTTAATCGCAAGGTAATAAAAGGCACAATAAGCTTAAATCAACACAATTTCTTCAGGATATCATGCACACTTTCCAAAAATGGTTAGAGACCAAATTTATGCATAAAAAATGTGCTCAAATCGTATCAATAACTCAGGAATTTTCCTCGTGAAGTAAGGACTATTGCTGTGATAAAATTTTGCCGAGAAAGGTGGCCGCCAAAAGGGGTTAATTTATGGTGTACCCATAAACCCGTAAAACAGCGTATACCGCCCAGAACACTGCTGTCGTAGATTTCAAAGTTCCCGGCCGTCTGTTACAAAAAAAAAAACAAGAGTCAATTGTGTATTTACGCATGCCATGATTTGTTAGAAAGCATCCAAAACATTTCATATTGCAATGGTTACATGGTTTAATGAAAGATCCGATGGCAACCAGGACATGCAGAGTTTGAGTTTTCACTCAGTCATGGTAATGAAAGAATGAACGAACGTTTCTTTCGGGGTTTCTTTTCACATTATTTAATACATTTATTTCATTTATCTTTTTTAATTGATTTTTTTTTGTTTTGTCTATTGTATTTATTTTTTTATTATCTGTATCTTTATTATTTAATTTTGTTTATTAATTCAAATTATGATCCATTTACAATCGTTCATTTTTTATTTATATTTGTTCATTTATCCCACTTTGGTATTCACATTTTTAGAAAAATTTATTTCTTTCATTTTTCCATGGGTGTAGTTGTGAATTGCAATTGGTTATTTGTATTTATTTTATTTTATATTTGTACATTCATTTTGTTATTGGTGCTATTGTGTGGTTGATTATTGATTATTTTTAGTATTGTTCATTTGTCCCATCGATTGTATTTATTGTTATTATCTTTGTCTATTTATAATTTTGTTAATTCCATACAAATTATTATCCATTTGCAATTGTTATTTAATGTTTGTGATTTATATTTGATCATTTATTCCCTTTGTGATGGACATGTTGTAAGTTATGGAATTATTTCTTCATTTTTCCAGTTGTGAATTGCATTGGGTTATTGTTATGTTTTGTTGTAATTTTGTACATCATTTGTGTATTTGTGTATTTGTTTTGTTTTATTTAGTGTTGATTCATTTTATGAATTTATTTGGTCATTGTCCGTGTATTTGTTATTTATTTATTTTAATTCTTTGTCTATGTGTTAATTAATTTTGTTATTCATGCAAATTATTATCCATTTACAATTTTTATTTTTTTTTGGATTCATATTGTCAGGATCCACTTTGTGTATTTAAATTTTTTTATATAAATTTCATTTCTTACATTTTTCCATTTGGGAATTTGCATTTCGTTATTTGTATTTATTTTTGTTTTAATATTGTACATTCATTTTGTTTATTTGTGTATTTGTTTTGTTTATTTATTGTTTGATTCATTTTTTTTAGTTTCTGTGTTTTACTTATTTTCTGTTATTTATTCACTGGTTATTGTTGTTATTTCCTTATTTGGTTATTTAATTCTATTTATCTTTGTATTGGTAATCATTTTCCTATTTGTATTTCTACCACCTCCACCTTCCTGGACCCCCCCCCCCATTCAGGGGAACTATGGGGAAAGCCCCAAACAAGCACGTACGTGACTTGATTTGCATATACGTTCGATCTCTTGCAAGTTGCGTTGTGCACGCACAATACTCGATTCGCACAAACACGGGCCCGGCATTTCATTGATTCAAGCACTGTGTTTACATTTGTAATGTCTTTTTGGTGGGAAAAAGTACCCATGTCGTCTGTTTACTCTTGAAAAGACCTACTGCCCTGGGCCCGGAGGACTGTCAATCGGCTTTATTACTAGACCATGACCCGATGACTCACATGATGTCATGAGACATGACCCGCGTGCAGTGCATGAGTGATTACCATACCATGATACGGTATGTATCACATCACGCATGATTTTGTGATTCAGGTGTTTGATCCAAGAGCTCTTCCGGAGCTCTTCGATAATTCCTCGACGCTAAAAATGACATGATGGCTAGTAAATGTAGCTAAATGTTGTCGTCTTCATACATTTTGTCCGGCCATTTTGTTTGTTCGAAAATGAAACTGAATGTTAATCGGTGCCATCGCGGATACCTTGTCCTAAATACCGGCATGTGGGCATGGTAAAGTTCAGCCTCAGTTCAGGTAATTACGTGGGAATTTTTTTTGACCTTGCATTTAATTTGTATTTAGTTGTTTGATGTTACAAGGTTTGTCGCAATGGAGGTGAGCTGAAAAGTGTCGCATTTTAATATAGTGTTTTGTAGTGTTCAAAGTCGCTTGTTATTTTGATTGGACTCAATGTTTTCGTCAATGTCTATCCATCTTCAGGGCCCCGATAAATTTAATTTACCGGCTACGTCACACGCATGAGTCATTGTGAGAAGTCATAGTGCTCTCACAATGACCCTCGACGTCGCGCGCGGATTTTAGGAAAAATACCATTGGATTGGATCGCGCTATTACGCAGGTTATTAATTGTAATTTAAAAGGTAAAAGTCTGGCAAATTAGGAAACATTTTAAAAGTTAGTGGCACAATTAAACACTAACATTGTTAGTTTTGAATTGGTTTACCCGCCGTTATATTTCGATATAATGATGAAAGAAGTATAGCAATCTTCAGCAGCAATACGATCCACTCCAAGGGACACATGTCGCAGAACACTACCCCTGTCGGCAGTATCTCCCTCTTTTTCATCAAGGGGGGTACGGAAGGCTCTTAATCGGAGGCTATAAGTCGCACCATTCGAAAGGGGGTTCACAAAAAAAAGTTCATGCTTAACCCATAACACCATCAGGAGTTGTCTGGTCCCAAAGATAAAAACCTAAGAAATGTGATCGTTCTTGTGTTATCTATGAGCTCACTTGTTCTAACTTGCCATCTCAGTATGTGGGTGAGACGGACAGGCCCTCTTAAATATCGGATCTCTGAAACAAGGAAAGCCCACTTAAAAACTGAGGAATCCACAAGGTCCCCCGAGGATGTCAAGATTTTGGACACTTGAATCCAGATATCTCCAACGTGGCATCAAGGAGGCCTACTACATTGCATCTCTGGAGCCAGGCCTCATCAGGACAAAGGGCAAGATACAGTATATCGATTTATTCATCGTCATCAGTCATGTGACCGCGGTTTATCCCGTAGGTCACATGACACCTACCCGCTTCTCATCAATTCTGAGGAAGAAAAGTCCTGCGGTGAAGGACGAAATTCCGAGTAAGTCCTAATGTTGTTTGAGAGAACTGTTTTACATTAATTCACCAAGTATAGAAGTGTTTTGTAGAATACACCTAGTTATTTTGTTTTCTTTTATAAATAAGAATTTATGGATGATGCAAAGTTCAATAAATTATTTATGTGATAAAAAGTAGGGTCGCAGAGTGATCCCAGATTTCAAATATTTTGGTAAAGTTTATACTATTACTTTCAAAATATCAACAATTAAAATTGTTGAATAATTGCAAGTTTTTTTTTTATTACCTAACATTAAATTTGAGTTGGTGGGAGGCAAACCATACAGATATGGTCCACCAAACCCTTCTACTCACAAGCTTAGACTATTACATCTAGATACCAATGTCATGGAAAAATAAGATAGTTTTTAGCCCAAAATCTCAACAGAAAGCATACAACCAAGCATCATTGTGTCAGACAATGGAAATCTGGAAAGGACGGGAACACTAACAACCAGAAATGAGGAACAGACCAGATCATGAGCCAGAAAAAAGGCGAAAATGACACACAATGCTTGACAGCACATACTGTCGAGAAAAACAACACACAAAAACAAAGAACAAGACACCACAAAAGACATGCTCAAACCAACCACCCAGAGCACATCACTCACACACACAAGATCAAATAAAGAAATCATGGAAGGCATAAATCCCAAATTTTACATACAGGCAAATAAGGAACTCAATCAAGCTCAAGTGTCACTTTTTAAAATGTATATTAATTTTCCCATTGTTTCAGCAATTTTGTATCCCGTGTTCCTTTTAATTTGACCAATCAGAAGGCAGTAAATGGGTTCAGTTCCTGAAACTTACACATGTGGATAAAAACTTCAGCACAAGAAAAATAAAAGAAATGCAGTATCTTGTTGTGAAGTGGTCAAGAACGCAACATTTCTCAAAAATGGAGAAAGCAAAGAATCCCCAGAAACAGGAATTAATTAAAAAACATTAAGTCATCCACATATTGGATACCTTTTCACATTCACAAAATTAAGTTGGAAAATGGATTCTGCAACATCCTTTCAAAAGTAACATACGGGAGTCAGCCCCTACCAATTTTATGAAGAAATTGGTTGGTACAAATGGCTCTGTGCAAAAAATTGATGATAAAAAGAAACGTTAATTGGTTCAATGGTATATTTAACATAGCAGCAGTATGAATCCTATACCAATCCAAGTCAGCCAGGACGTCAAGTATCAAACCCATTTGTTTTCAACATCAATAGTGTTCCTAAGAATAGAATAGACATGTTTGGGAACTTTAACTTGATTAATTAGAGAAACCGTTTTCCTGAATATTTTTGGGATTCTGAACAATCAACACAAATGCCTTTAATCAAAAAATGTATTTTTCTCTGTCAGGAATAGGATTAAATTCAACTACCAACATTTCAAAAGGTTTCACCAAATTATTACAATAAAAAAGATCAGAATATTATGAATCCCCTTTTCATCTGTGTGACAGGCATCCTGAATATTATATTATTTTTCTGTATTATATTAATTAAATCATCGTTAAATTTAATCATATAAATTATGATTTGAGAACTGGAAAATATTAATAGGAAACTTGCAATGTGTTGTGAAATAGCATGAACTTATCTGATGACCTAGTTCTAAATGGACTAGTGTGTGAGAACTTCTGAGGGAAACCATGTCAGAAGATGTTCGCCGTAGAGGAAAATAGGAGCACAGTGTCTTAACATCGTCATTCTAAGAAGTGCACAGATTTCTTTGTGTTACCTATAGGAAGCAAGATTGCACACCTGTTGAGAACAATAGGACTGTGTAATTGCTAAGTCAAACACACTTCGAGCACAGGATGTGAACTACTTGTTACACATGTTTTAGCGAACTGAAAAGATGACGAAATGTTTTTTTTTTCTTTTAGTGATGTAAATATTCGTTTATTTAGCAAGACTATTCAATTGCTGATTGGGGAATTTGGTACATGTGAAAGAGTGATCCAGCTGTAGCATCTAAAACTATATCATGAGGCTTTTGTACCATTTATGACATATGTTTCCGATTTAAAACTAACGTGTAAATTTCAATACCAACGATGCAAAGCATGACTCAAAAGGGTTATAATTAAATCGCAAAAACAAACTATAAGAAGAATATTTCATCTTTGACACTAGCTAAACACATTATCGAAACACTTGACAAGTTGATTACAATTAATGGATGAACGAAATGTTTGCTGGGGCTCCCGGTTTTGTTGCATCATGGGAATTTCTAAGGACGAATTCTGTGCACAGTCATTTCTTCTTGCCAGTTGAACAAGAGATTCATCGAGTGTTAGACCTCCAACAGAGGTGGAGAACTTTCATAACATTTGTTATGTAAATCTTATGTTATTTTATATTAATTCTGGAAAGTCGTCGGAATCGTCAGAGCTGCACAAAATTTGTGCTTGGAAAAACAAAGGTTTAACATTAAAATACCAGTAGGACTATAGTTATCGGTACAGTGACATTCCACCTTAATGCACTGAGTACCTTTATGGACAAAGTTATACCATCAGCTTTGCCAGTATACTTCCAGTGTTTCTCCAAGTCTACGAGTTTATAAATTAATCAGCCGGCTAGGGACCAAAAGGACTTTTGACGATTTTGCGAAATTGTTGAACTGTACCAGCAAAAATTGTGTCGCCAAGATTATATGTGGACCGGATTATACAAGAGATGGGGTCCGTTCCCGAAACAATGATATAAATTTCAGCTTACGCACGGCTTAGATTTTGGTTACGACCATGGTAATAGCGTTCCCGAAAAGCGTTTCAGATGGTGCGTAAGTGCATTTACCAGGAAACTACGGCATTTCACGTTGACATAACTAAGCCGATTTTTAAAGGTCATTCATTCATGATTGGGATTAAAATTGGCTTTCTGGTGCAAAAGTCTGAGATACGTTTGCGAATGTTACCATGTGCCTATTATCTTCAGGTATGAATGGTTTTTATTGTGTGGTATCTATAGAACTAAGTATTAAAACACTCGGACAGGGTTCGCTTGATTGTTGGTCAAGCTTGGTCTGATTCGTATTTTTTTTGTTCGCGTGAGTGTATGTGTGTGTGTGTGTGTGTTATACTCTTCAATATTTTTTATTTGCTTCATGTAGCTCCTGTGCTTCACTTCTTTTTCATCACGGTTATTAATTAATTCGTTTAGTACAGAAATGTTTAATTATACATGTAGTGACTCTTTCAGTTAGTTATAGCTCTGCGAGTGAGAGCTGTTTATTTTGTTTTTTTTTTTTAAATCGAAATTCGGAGGGTCCTTTTATTATAAAAGAAATATAATTTAAAACTCAATATCGTGTTAACATGTACATGCAGCTCTATACCATAACTTACAGGTAAAATGTACATTTTAAATATAATTACTGCAATAAGCAGTAAATACTAACTTGCTTGGCACATGGACGGTATTGTAAAGTTTCTCAATAAATATAACATAGGCCAATATAACAAGATGTTCCATGTAGGTAAAATCCCGGAATTAAAGATATTGTTCTTGAAATATGGATTAAGTCTATCACTTTTTTGTTTTATTGGTCTCGGGTTCCAGATATTTTTGTATCTAAATTTGCACATTTAAGATTTTGTTTTGAGCAATGAAAGATATTACTTGTTAGAGGGTCATGTTGGTCATGATAACCTACATAAAATTATTTTCTTGTTTACTTTGAGCAAAACGGGTTATAGGGTTTATACTGTGTCTGCATAAACCTTGATGTTACAAGCTGCTAGCTCACCCAACCCTTACTCTAACAGCCATAATGTCCCATTGATGATCCCACTCTTCATAAGACGGACATCTCGCGTATATTTGTATAATATATTCAAAAGCAAGGACACAATAGGGTATAGGCATATTACTTTTTGTCTTCATTAGATAACATGACTAATATTGTTGTGTGTCAATATACTCATGCACAAGAGCAGTTATTCATGTAGACACTAATTTATGCAATTGAACCTTTTTTTTAGCAAATTAACACCTCACAATAATATGTTTACTTTTCTTTACAATGCAAATGTAGGTCGATCCGCTAGGTGTAATAATTATACAAGAGAACTTTCTCTCAATACCCTTCAAATCTGGCCAGTGCCTTTCCCATAATAACGGTGTCGTGTGACGTGTTCACCCTAGCTAGGCCTACAGTACAGAGACAACACGTACTATTCCTCACATAAATAAATGGAAAATAACCATACATTTTTATATAAATTTTCACAATTTAGACATGCTGTACTCATTAATCACTTCCTAATCTGACATACTTTCAACTTGGGGAAGGGGATCACTCAACTTTGGAAGTAACGGTGATGTACTGAAAACTCGGAGGACATTTGGAGACACGCCCCTAAAAATGTGAGGTTGAAATACACAAAAGAGGTATATTTTTATTTTTAAAAAAATCAATGTTTTGAAATTGTGAGAAAATCCGACAAGAGATAGGCCTACATAATTCTTTCAAATTAGTTTTGAAAATCGGTCATTGGGTGACACTGAGCAAAACAAAACAAAACTAAAACAAAACAACTCACAAAAACACATACACCCATACACACACATACAGCCCACTACACACACCCCCATACACACACCCAAACCAAACACAAATGGTTGGAATAGTCTCCTACAATCATCTCCCAGCCTCACATCCTCTTTTCCAAATAAAATCACGAATACTAGCTCTTCCATAATGTCCATGATATCAACTTATATCGTTACATGTCAAGTCTACGTCAACTCTGAGTAGAATTCGCGTAACTTTACGATAATCCTGCGACTAAGTTAAGTTTCAGGAGCGCATGAACAGTTGCCCGTGATAGCATACGTGCTAGTTACGACAGGCGTAGATTTTCGTAAGTTTTGAAGAAACTCTTAAGTGCAAATTCTAAGTTTTGGGAACGCCATTAAGACATTCGTAAATTTGAACTTTACTCAAAAGTTGCGATAGAAAGAGGCTACTACTGTCGTACGACCACTTTCGGGAACGGACCTCTGGAGCGCATGACAGTCGTGGATAGCGACTTCTATTTACGACAGACGTAGATTTTTCGTAAGTTTTGAAGGAAATCTTAGGTGCATACTAATTTCGGGAACGCAGTAATTCGTAAGTGTGAAATTTATAGGCCACCGTGCAATCCCGTATCCGAGTTTGGGGAAAAGGTACATCATTTTTGCGAGATAATTTCTTACAAATATAAAAATCAGTTCTACGTTGTTCTCACTTCTGTATGTGCACGTTTTTCTCAAAAATGAATTACAATTGCACAAAACAATTTCTAATCAAGCTTTCTTATTTAGATCATACATGATTTTTACTCTTTTGAACATTAAAAAAAAAAAAAAAAAAAAAAAATTACACTATATCGTAACGTGTGTACGAACGGTGAACTCAAACCGCGGATAAAGTGGCACACAACTCCATGAGTACGAGCCTGATCAGCTTTTGTGATCGTGTTAACAAAAATCATGGCGTCCTCTGTACCCGAAAAAGGTCGGGGAAAGTGCAATTATTACTTAATGCCTGATGTTGAGGTGAAATAAAGCCATCTACAGATGGGTAGAAATGGTGGAAAAAAACGACACGAAAGAACGACTGGATTTTGTGAGTTGATCGAATTCCATTGGCCGAGAAGGCACTGCATTGCATGCATGCATCGCCCATCTAATCGTAGATTGTACCGCTATCGTGCTTATAGGCCTGCACCTGGTCCATCGAATACACGATTCGCCTATCTGTTTGTGAAATGCAATTGCCTAACTGCTTTGTTTCGTGGCTATATCATTTACTAGATTGTCACGGCCATGGCATTTGGGTTATGGCATTATTTCATGTTCATCTCGCAAGTAGCATCGTCCAACACACCATCATTCCTGTCACTGTTAGACTGTACTGTAGTCGACTGGTAGCCATGTTAACGCATGCATGGCCTGGTCCCTGGTCATGAATTATTCATTATTTTTTCAGGATAGATTCAGATTGTGCTCTAATTGATTTTTTACATAACGGTAAGGACCATTTGTTTTTACTTTAGGCCCTGCAGCCGAGCATTATCACATTGGCGACAACTTGACTTTGTGAATATTGATGTGGAGGGACAAGGTTATCAGGGTCACATCGACTTGTTACTATTTTGGCCCATGAATACTGACCTTTTTTCTTTAATTAATTGGGTGACCATCGCAACTTTTTCCACCACTTCCATCAAAATTGAGATTTTGGTGTATATCAGAAGTATAAAAGAAAGTCACAAATATTTTTCCTCATTACTCCAGTAAATTTAAATAGTGGATTTAAGGTGAAATATTTCCTACCAAAACGTCTCCATAAGGTCGACCCTATCATGGTCCGATTTTCCCATATCCTATTTAATATCTTCCTCACATAGAAATGTTCCCCAAAACATCTTATTATCAAATTTTGAATTAAATTAAATTGGTTTGGGTATAGCACCATGATGACTAAAAAAAATTGTCCCATTAACTGCATGTTATTAATGTGGTCGACCACATTTGAGACTTTTTTTTTCATAACTACATGGAATATTTTCTTGGACTAGCTTAAATTTACTTCAGTAAATGCAAAAATATGAACTTGTCTGATCAAAATAATCGTAAAAAATAGTGGGGTTCTCTGCCCATCTCTCATGTCCCTTCTCCCTGCCAGCCCCATGAAATGACCTTTGTACAGTTTCTATAGAGAAGGACCAAATGTGGTTTTTCTTTCTTAAATTATTATCTCACCCCCCCCATCATTACCCCCCCCACTCGACCCCCACCCCAACCCAACCCAAAGTAATCAAAATCACCCCTCCTGAATTTATCCCCTCTTCCGTCACTGTGATTTCATTTTAATTAAGAAAATGGAGGGGTCCTGAACTAAATGTTACAGCTCCCTCCCACAAGGTGTACTTGAGTCCATCCCACAATGCATGGCAGTTTGTGGACATTTTCACCTCGTCTGTGATCCCACCAAGTCCATATTCATAAATTTCAAAGTCATAAAACCCTTGCACCATTTGCCTGCAAATATTTTTTGAATCCCGGAAGTTCCACTTCATTCCAACACATGAACATAGGAGCTCATAGGCGCAATTGGTAATGGCAATTATGGATTTTGTTTAAAATTCATCTGGTCCCTTCACCAGCCATCTACAATTTCAAAATAATTAAAAAATCGCTTCTTTTTAAAATTTACAATAGCTTTTTGCATGTTGCTGTTTTGAAATTCTGAGCACTATGGAAGCTTACAATCCACACCCCTTCAACATATCGCCATGCATCCCAGATCCATCTCAAAGATAAATAACTAAAATATGCTCTCTTCTAAATTGACCACTCCTCTGCAGACCACTTGACGTTTTACAATCCCCTCAGAATAATTTCACTCTAGGGATTTGAGATATTAAATCAGAATTTTTCGTCAAGATTTCGCTTTTACGTGTTAAACCATTGTCGCATTTAAATTGGGATTTCGCGGCCGCCCTCCCCTGCTTGGTACTACGGCTGGTGCTCTGCCCTCAGGCTTCGCTTTATGGATCATTTGTGAGTGGTGCGAGACCAAAGTCCCAGGGAACCAGCGTATGCGTTACAAGGCTACAAGGCTGCTGAATTTGGATGATTTTATTCAGCAGACGTGGCTTTAGTTGACCGCATTTCCTGGAAAACACAACTTGTAAAAGTGCGAACAGTGGAAATTCTCTCAGAAAACTTACTTCCATTGATTACCACTAGATTTTTCTACTTGGGAGGGGTGCGCCACTTCATGTAATTTATAAAGGTATTTCCTCTGTATACACGGTAGGCCTATTACTCAAAAGTTGCGATAGAAAGGGGCTACGACTGTCGTACGAACACTTTCGGGAACGGACCTCTGGTGGTGGCACCACAAAAACTGTTAACTTTCTAATTGATGGAGTTGTGTGTTTACTTTGATTATAATCGGTAAGAAATCAAATAATGTTTGTGCATTGTTGAATGTATTCATTTATGTATTAAAATCATTGTTTTTGAATTTACATCTTGGTCAAGTCATCTTCTTAGCAAATAGTCATGTGAATTTTGTTTTATGAATCACGGGATGTTACTTTTTCTTCCTTGGGTACGCTCAACGTAACAGAAATTGGGGGCTCGTCCGGGAAACAAAAATTCGTAGAATTTTGTAGCACAAATTTTTTTTGATTTTTTCCCACAGAGCCAAGCAGTGCACTGTGCATTTTTATCATATGATCTCATATTGACATGCATACATTACATAACGTTTTGCATACAATATTAAATATAATAATATAATATAATAGGATGAACCATATTGACAAATAAACATTCTGATGTTACACAGACATATCTAATTTGCTAAGTAGTTAAAACTAGGTAATGATAATGGCTCATTATTATCCCAAACATCAACATTAATTTAAACCAGACTTGTTTTTCTAATGTCATGCATACATTCTTATTTAAAATTCATAATCTACAAGAGGCTAAACATTTAATCCTGGTCTAATAGCAACAAGAGACTGGAAATATTTCAATGGATAGAATATATGTATCCAAAAACCCCACATTTCCACCTTTTCTTACAACTTCACCTCACATGACCTTGACCTCATCAACAAATGATGGTCCCCAGTTGCGCCCATGATTTCAGTTTAATTGAAACTTCACTTTCAAGAGGTCAAGTTTGTATTCCAGCTATCTTACGACTTTACCTCACTGCCTTTGACCTCAACACATGACCTTTTGACCCCATCAACAAACGAGGGATCCCATGTTGCAAGCCCATGTCACAAATTGGTCCCAAGTGAACTTCAACTTTTCAAAAAACAAATCTTACCTCTTCAGCAAGCTTACAACACCGACCTCACATTAACCTCACATGACCCCAACCTCGGCATGCGACCTCTAACCCCACCACAAGTGAGCATCCCACGTTGCACCTATGACCCAAACCTGCTTCCAACCGAACATCAACGTTTCAAATATGCCATTTCCCATTGTCGCCATTTTTAGCAACTTGACCTCTGACCTTAGCATGTGACCTTTGGCCTAATTCACAAAAGGGGATGCCATCCCCCCTGCACCCGCGACCAAGGTTCGGTTTAATCCGTCAAAGGTGTGAAATATTAGAGGCAATATTAATCCCCTTTTTCACAACAGACAATCATAACACAGCGGACAGAGCAGTCCCATGTTCCCTTCTGCCTCAGGCAGCGACACGAAACCCATGAATAATATTTGGGGTTTAGTTAGGGTTTGACATTTCTTGGGTCTTGAATTCAATGCAAAACCTATCGCTACAATGCTGGCTCAGACAAGGCAGTTTTTTTGTTTCAAGAAATAAAACTTTTGTTTTCATATTGTGTATATTTGAACCCACAGTTGGGTCCTACTAGGAGCTCCCCAGGAAGCAAAAAAAAAAAAAAAAAACAAAAAAAAAAAAAACAAAAAAAAAACAAACAATAATCCCAAATTGATCTCGTGACCTGTAACTTGTAACATCTCAAATCAATACTGTAAAAAAAAAAAAAACCTAGACCAAAAGTACATTCAACGCATACCGCCTCAACGAAATACAATATAGTCTGATTAGGGCCGGCCCCATTAAAGTGTCCTCGTGACCCTTTCATAATGATCCACCATACACTGTAAGACCATTAATGATCCAAAAGCAGCAACATAACTATGACTATCTTAGACAACAGTAGGCAGTTTTTTTAAACCAGACATGATCAATCATATCATCGCTATTCTTTCATAGCATACCCAATATCAAATTGTTTTTTCAAAGGATGCAAAACCGGAGGCTAATGTGCATTGTAACAGAAAATGGGGGCTCGTCGGGAAACAAAATTCGTAAAGAAAAATTTTTGTAGGCACAAATTGATTTTGAAAACTTCTGTTTCTTGTCCCATTTTATTGTTTAAATTCTTGCCAAATTGCATACTATACAATATCTGAATCACATTGTCATGTGGAAGTTTAAGCACACAGACGCATATGGAAATGGAGTAAAGACTTTTCCTATTGATATTTAGTTCATAAGGACCTAAGCCAATAATTTTTGGAGGGTGTGCAAAATTTGTTACAGTGGCATTTTTGAAAATCCAATATGGCTGCTACTACCATGTCCAAAATCACTAAAATCCCTTAAGTATTTCCGATAGAGACAAATATTTCTCGGTACTCCGGTGTTTTAAGCACGAGAAAGTTTTGGTAATGTTATTTTATCATTACATTGCCACAAAAATCCAATATGGCTGCTCAAAGTCAAATATGCTCTCGGAATCATTAAAATGAACTTAACTCCTCAATTATACATATTTACGCTACTTGAATACATAATGAACACCTAAAACATGTTCTGCAGGTGTTCAAAATCTGCTACAATTGATCACACTCTGCAAGTGTTACTTTAACAGCTCTAGAATGCATTTCCAACGCATCCGGACCCCGGGGGCCACTTGTATTCAAAGGTGGATATGATGCGTGAACAAGAAAACGCGTAAAAAGGGTATCTTTTTTCCAACCGGCGATTAGGGTGTCAAAAACAGCAAAATATGGAAAAAAGGGTATGTTTTTTTCGAAACCCTGAAATTGTGATGTACGCTAGATCAAAATTATCAAAAATATTGTAATTTTGAAGAAAAGCAACATGAGCAAAGCCAGATAATAAGGGTATATTATCAGCACAATGCATTGCTTTCATGTTTAGGGTGTTAAAACTGACAAAAACACTTGTTTATGGTATCAAAAACAGACAAAAAAGCTTGTTTAGGGTATGTTTTTTAGTCGGTGGAAATACGTGTTTAGGGTGCATTTCGGAAGTCCATGTTCACGCATCATATCCACCTTTGAATACAACTGGCCCCCCCCGGGATCCGGACACGTCAAATGTTCTGCACATTTTGCAGTTTAGAGGCTTGATTCCAGTGTCTATATGCATGCTTTATGTTTTACACTTATGAGTTACATGTATTTGATCACTAGAAACCCTTATTTGGCATTTCTCTGTGATGGACATTTTCAAAATTCAAGATGACAGCCAATACGACTGCCTTTAAAAATAGTAAAACCTACATTATATGTGTATTATCATGTACAGTAGTTACATAAACTATTTATTATTAAAGGTGTAATTAAGGTATGGGATAAGTATTTGACCATTTGACATTCTTATCTGGAATTTCTGTTTCTTTAACATGCAAAAAATGTGAAGGGGGGGGGGCAATGTGGCTGCCTTTTTACCTTCTTTAAAACCTATAAATTACGATACATCTGTATTGTATTTAGTTTAAAACACCCAAAATTATTATTTAAGTTTAAATTAAAGTAGGAGATGTATGTCTTTGAGCATTAATAACTCGTATCTGGTATATTTGTTTTGACAACATGCTTAAAATTAAAAAAATGACGGCCAATATATTAGGAATATATGACAATTTGTAGGTTTTAAAGATCTTTAAAGGCAGTCATATTGACTGCCATCTTGATTGGTAAGCTTGTTAACACACTTGAAATGTCAGATATGAGTTCCTGCTGTGTATAGAGCGCAGAATTATACCTCTATCACAAATGGTCAATGGACGATATCCAGGGCATATGGGGTTTTTAGGGTGGCCTAGTGGATTTGATTGGTAATGTTGGATCAAATCACGTCAATATCCAGTTGCCAAAGATCCTCGTGCTTTAAAACCTGGATCTAGTGCATACAATTATGGCAATTATGGCAGTTTTCTAGAAAAGCCACTCCAGAAATGTGCACACCCTCCAGGAATTATTGGCTTAGGTCATCATGAACAAAATTCACATGAATAGAAAAAGTCTGTTACCTCCCTTCCCACCCTGGCCCACAAATCCTCCTAACTAAATGGCATTTAATGCCAAGAGTTGTGAAGAAAGCCTGACTGGGAGGTGTTTGATAATTAAGAAAGGTAGATCTTTAGCAATTGCTAAAACTTAAGTGAGGCAGTGGTTAAAATCGGTAATGAGGAAGCAAATTATCAAGAAAACACGGATAATTCAAACATGGTAGATGATGAAGTTTGGGATCAATCATTCCTGGAAAAGGTAATTCCAGTAGAGGATGAAAATTTAGCCTTGAAAGTATGAAAAAAGAAAATTCAAGCGGAGAAAGAAGAGCGATTGAATAGAGAAAATTCAATCACACTAAAGGGACAAGAGTACAGATAGAGAAAGAAAAGATACAGTCTCAAAGAAAAGTACAAATAGAAATTAAATACAAAAGATTAGGCAGAGGTTAGGACAGAAAGAAATAGAAATGCAAATGAACTAAGAAATTAGAGTTGCAAAACAAAAGAAAAGAGTGAATCTTCTGCTGAGTCTGGTTTTGATGTAACCCGTCACATTAGGCTTGTACCCACATTTCAGGAAAGTGAAGGGGATAAATATTCATGAATTCGAGAAAATTGCCACACAAAATTAACTGGCCAAAACCAAGTTGGACTTGTTACTTCAGAGTGTACTCGTAGGCAACGCAGGAAGGGTACTTCCATGGCGATTGAAGCAAGTGCTGATTATATCAAGTTAAAAGGCCAATACTGCAAGTCTACGAGCTAGTGCCAGAGGCTTATAGACAGAAATTCAGGGGAACCCCCAAAAAGACACCAAAACCAGACACATGTGAATTTGCAAGCCACTAAAAGAACAGTTGCTCGTGATCGTGTTGACTGCTCAGGAGGTGATGAAAGAAGATTTTCAGAGTTGAGACAATTGATATTGATAGAGGAATTTCAGCAATGTGTACTTGCTGATATAAAGAATCATCTTGATGAGTCTAGTAAAATTGATGAAACAATAGAGAAGCAACAACAATACGCAGATGACTATGCACTCACACATAAATTGATCTATACCTCGGCCAGTCAAAATTTCCACAGAAAACCGTGGCCAGACTAAGCATCCCTCCACCCCTCGTACAGTGAGGAAGGAAAAACCAAAATCAGATATAGTACCAAAACTAGTTGAAAATTATTGAATCAAGTTCAGGGAGGGCATCTAAGTCTGACCATTCACTGCCAACTTGCACTTATTGAAAAAAGAAAAGAACGGACACTTGTTCACAGTGTCGAAAGGAACATGGGAAACCTAATGCATGAATAGTACCAGAAACCAGAAAAGACATACGAAAGTAAAGGCCAAAAACCAACATGTGCAAAATAATGGGAAAAGGAGTGAAGAATTCAACCTTTGTGAATACCAGGACTGTCATTTCTCACTCACAGATGATGAAACTAATCCACACCCATTACTATTATGAGTGACACGTTGGCTCAATACTTTAATTCTGGAAGATGCACTACCCTTTCAGGAAAACATCGTCCACACAGACTGATGGAATGATTTTAAAAGGGGTGGGTTCAACAAGGCCACTCCACCAATAATTGAAATAGACCCTAGTTTCTGGAACAGTCATTGTAGGGGTTAAAGGAGTTAACGTAATATCAGATCCAATTGTGTCAACAAAGCCTTGTTGTCAACATGAAAATGAAGAGGAAAAATAAATTTTCCTGAGTGCCCATTAAAAGGGCTAGGGCTATGGAGTAAACCACATCTCACAAGAAGAGATAACAGAGTAGTTGAAACCACAGACAAACAAAACACCAAAGAAACCAAAGACAAGAATGAAATCTTTCTAGGTTGGATGATATGTTTGAAGTCTTGATGAGCAGTTCAGTATTAGGGGAAGTTAGAGATTGTAACGATCACAAAAAACAAGTTGATCGTAGGAGCAAAGAAAGATCCAAAAACTCACTGAATTTATTGAAAGGTCATGGTCCAAACAGGAAGCTCAAAAAGTTCCTGTGTGCTTTTTGAAGAAAAGAAAATAGCATTTTGATGAGAAAATACAGACCTACAGATGTTTCGGCTGAAGATGATGGAGAGTTGTACATCAAATAGTTGTACATCAAATTTATCAGAAAGAGGTAATCAATCTTGCACATGATAACCCAATGGCTGGACACCTGGGGATTAGTAAGATAATGAGATAATCTTAAAGCAGTTTGGTGGCCCCACACTCAGGAAAGATGTTGTAACTCAATATGCAACCAGTCATAATGGCAGGTGGTAGGCAAGCCCAATCAAAAAATTCCCACCAGCGCCACTAAACCAATTCCAGCAGTGGAGGAGCCATTCAGTAGATATGATAGATTGTGTAGGCCCTTTGCAAAAAACAAAGTCAGGAAAACAAGTAATGTTGGCTATAATGGTGCATCAACCGCTTTCCAGAGCGATTCCACTGAGATATCAAGCACCACACACATTGTGAAGAACTAAGTTCTTTACCTAACCAACGTTATCCAATCGATCAAGGGTTCAATTTTATGTCCGGATATTCAGTCAAGTTATGCATGTGAATTGTAGGGATTTACAAGTACAAATCTTCTGATATCATGCCGAGTCACCAAGGGCACTGGATGGAAAGGTTCATCAAACCCTCAGAAATGATTTGTGAACAACCCTTGTTCAGACATATCAAGGAGTGGGTCTGGCATGAGGAGTACATCCCTATGTTTGATGCTAGGGAAGCGGTTACAAGTAATCACTAGGATTAGCCCGTTTGAATTAGTGTTTGGACATCAAGTAGAGGACCGATTACAACTCTCAAAGAAAAGTGGGTTAAAAACTGACAGTGAATTGAACCTCTAGACTAGTATATGGGTTAAGTCAAGGTACTAATAAGGATGTGACATGCTAGGACCAATTGATAAGACAGCAGGCCAAAATGAAAACAGTGGTATGATAAAAAGGCGAGGGATAGTGTTTGAAAAAGGGATAAAGTTTTGGTATTATCCATTCTTTGGACACTCCATACAAGACTAGATACAGTGTCCATATGAGGTGAATCCAAGGTCAGTGATGTAAATTATGTGTCAAAACATAGGGTAGTAGTAGAGGCGTAAAAAGAACACATGTTCTATACAACCTTGAAAAATTCTATAAAAGACTCGTTGTATATTCTGGTAGCCCTATATATGAATAATTACCAAAAAAAATGTCCGATTCTAGGTGCTGCGTTGGTCAGATATCAGGTCAAAGGTCAACGACATTTATACAGGCCATGAGGGTTATAAATGCTCATCCAATTGGCCTAGAATCAAAAAAGATGTTGTCTATACCCATGTTTGGGGCGGTCATAAAACACAATAAAAACAGTCAGAATAGTCTAACCATCTCTTTCAGCTAGAAAGAAACACTTTTAATCAAATTTTTTCATGTTTTTCACATAAATACCCCCAATGTCAATCTGTACATGTATCAAATAAACACAAAATGACCATAATCTATAATGAAAACAGCCAAAATATATTGTAAAATCAGTTGGATACGTGAGAATCTCATTAACTTCCTCTTATCATGTCCAAACGCTGTGGTTCTCAAATGTGATTTAGCCAGAGATGGGTACAAACGTCTGGCTGCTTCATGAATTCCGAAAGTTCCTGTTTGTGCATGTTGCTCCAGCAGTGGGCAGGACCAGAGGTGTTCCATGTCGTGGTGCGTTGCCACAACCACAGGTAGTATCTGATCTTGCTTCCAGATAGCCCCACTCTGCAAGGAAAACCTTAGATCGGCCAGCTATGGCTCCCAATCAATGCGAGGCACCACGGGCCACTCAGCCCACGCGGAGCCAGCCCCAGGCGGGTGACGCCCACCCAGGTCCAACACCGACAGATGCACTTGGCTGACGGCAAGCCCTCTCTCCACAAGGCGACGCACCAACATCCCCAGAGACCGCCCATAGAGGCCGGACCTGCTCAAGAAACTCTCGATGGATGCAAGGCGGCCGGCACAGCAGCACATGTCCAGACATAGGGGGCTTCACACCGGAACCCGGCAGCTACGCTCCTGCACGCCCGCCACGCCACGACGAACGTCCACGGTGGACAATTCCTGTGGATGTACAAGTTTTCCGTCAGGTGGGCCGGAGGCATCCTGTGAGAAGACGGCAAGGGGGCATTACGCTGGATCAAGCTCTGGCATGGGGTGATCCTTCCCACACAGGGCAGCACACTCTGAACACATGAGAGCACAGGGCAAGCGCCGTCGATCCCAGGTCAACAGTGGGCGAGCACCCCATCTTGTGCCAGTGAGTTTGTATTAACTGTTCCTGGACAAATATTCCTTTGCACCAAATTACAGAAGCCTCGTTGTGAAATAAGCTAACTCCTTGAAAATGCACACGGGCGCAGTGAGTGATTCGCCCCTTCTCACCAAAGTTTTGTCTCACAAAAAAACTAAAAAAAACCTTCAAACAACCTTTTTGGGGTGGAGAATAACAAATTGAGGGAGAACCGTAATAGTACAGGGTGTACAGAAAGAACGTTACCCTCCAGAAACAGCCATTTTTACTCTTAATCAATTTTATACTTGTTTTAGTCTTTATGTTATGAATATGTACTCTTTTTAACATTTGGTGAAAACGGTGTGAAATAAAAAACCTAAAAAGTGACTATTCCATAAAAATGATGCAAACTTACTTTGTCCACGGATAGCATTAGCAGAGGAAACCATGGATGCAAATACCCCCAACATAAAAATGTTAAGATCCGACCTCTGGCCATATACTCTCAAATTCCAAGTTCATTGCTGGTTCTAGAGGTTATTGTTCAGTTCTCTACGCACTGCAGTATTATTTATGGGGTGATTGTCCTGTTCCTTTGACGACCATATTGCTCTCCTTGCACCTTTTTTAGAGTCTTGCCGTGTTCCCAGAATTTCTTCTCTGTTCCCCTTGATGCCCTCTTACTGGAACCCTACTTTGAGAGAAACTTTAACCATTCACGATGAACGATTGTCCTTTAACCCAAGAGCAGTTCAGTCGAATATGCCATTGTAGGAGTCACGCCCAATGCCATTATTTGAAAGTGCGCTTTAACCCAATTCATATTTGTATTATGATAGGAGACGAGTGAAGGGATTTGGGTCACTTTATTCTGAAGAACAAATTAAGTGCAATTGTTTCAAGTGCTTTTAAGCATTACATGTGAACAAATTAATCTGAGGAGTTACGTGTACGCACATCCATAAGAATTACAATGTACGTGTTTCTCTGCTATTGCAAGCCGTGGACAAAGTAGGTTTGCATCAGTTTTAGGGAAATAGTCATTGTTTGGTTATTTTTTCACCGTTTTCTTTCTTGTTTTCACCATATGTTAACAAGTACATATTTTCATAATATAAAGCTAAACCAAGGAAACGAATTGATTAAGTAACAAAATGGCCGTCCTCTGGAGGGTAACGTTCTTTCTGAGACACCCTGTAGAGGCTTAATATGACATATGTCCTATGTAACCTGAACAAATTCTAATAAGACTGAAGGACTTTTTTGTATATTCTGGTAGGCCTATATATTAATAATTATGGAAAATGTTCCGGCCTTCAGACAAAACCTTCCAACGACCTTCTTGTAGGTGGAGAATAACAAATTGCGTGAGGCGCCATAATGGTCCGTGGAAGGTAAGGTATCATACTCAAGTGTAATGCCCTCTCACTCCTGACAGGGAAATACACTGTACTAGTGCTAGAAGTTCTCCGACTGGAGAACGAAAAGTCTAAAATGTGAGTAATTTTCTGGACTTTTGAAAAGCATAATTTTAAAATCATATTACAACTACCAGTCCTGATGAACTATTTCAGAAAAACAAATCCACATAAGCCCTACAAGAATATACAAAAAGTTCCTTTTATATTAGCTGTTTTCTCAGGTTGAATCCACCTATGGCCTCTACTTAGGCGAAAAACAAAGCAAATTGTGTCACATTAATATGCTGAGAAAGTATGTTGTGAAGTGGGGTGAAACAAGCACTTCAAAATCAGTTGCCATGACAATTTCAGACAAAGATGGTTATGATGTGTAAAGAGGAGTGCCTGATATTTTAGAAAACCACAAAACAGGTCATGACATGCTACTGGTTGTCAATCCAAACTCACAAATTCGATGTGCCTCACCAATTTGGAAACAAAAGGTCCCTGGAACAATCCTAAAGGATGAACTTACAAATTATTTTGATTGACAAGTTTGGTCATTTGTTTTCAGATGTTCATACCAAACAAAAATGTGGTGTATCAGACATTGATGTGGGTGATACAACTCCTATTAAACAACACCCATATAGGCTAAACCCTGAAAAAGCCAAAATCTTGAAAGAAGGGGTAGACTATATGTTACAGAACATTATAATTGAAACCGAGCATCGCGATTGGTTCACCTTGTGTAATGGTACCGAACCTGATGGGTCATACCGCATGTGTTCCAAGATTTTCGGGCAACAAATCTAAAACCAAGAAGTTTTCGTATCCGATACCAAGACTTGATGATTGTATTGGACATACCAAATTTGGTTATCAAGTTTTGATTTACTTAAAGGGATACTGGCAAGTTCCACTGACAGAAAGAACAAAAGAAATTAAATCGGCATTTGTAACACCAGATGGAGTTGTACCAGTATAATGTGATGCCCTTTGGCTTGAAAAATTCTCCCGCTACGTTCTAAAGATTGGTAAACAAGGTAATTGCTGAGGTAGTGGTTGTGAAGGAAATAGAGATTTGGGTGTTGTACTCTGAGACGTGCACAATTGTTTGCACACTGGTTCAAAGCCAATTTAACTGTCAAGTTTAGCAAAGATGTTTTGTTGTGCCACAGTCGCCTATTTAGGCCACATTGTGGGTCAGGGCAGGTCAAGCCCATCCAAGCCAAAGTTGAGGCAATAGACAAGTTTCCATCACCTACCACAGGAAAGAACTGATGAGATTTCTGGGTATGGCAGGATATTAATAGGAAATACTGTCCTAATTTTCTTTTATTGCAAATCCATGACCGCCTGCTCAAGAAGAATACCAAATTTGGTTGGTCTGATGCAGCCAAGAAGCGTTTGACAAAATTAAGCATACTGAGGAGCTCGCCATGTGACAGGCAACTGATTTTCAGACTCAGTGTTTCAAATGGATGGTAGATGCTAGTGATGTGGGATGCGGTTTCAGTGCTGATCAAGAGGGTAAAAGACAAGGTTGGGCATCCAATTTGCTACTTTTCGAAAAGTTCAATAAGCATCACAAAATTACTCACCATTGAAAGGAGTGTTTAGCCTTGCTGCTAGCCTTACAACACTTTGAGGTGTACTTGAGCTCACGTAAACACCCCATTCTTGTGTATACTGACCACAATCCACTCACTTTTCTCCACAAAATGAGAAACAAGATCATAGACTGGCTACGATGGAGTTTTTTAAAAAACCATGCAAGTGTACAGCTTGGACATCAACATATTAAAGGCAAGTACAATGTATTGCCGATGCCCTTTCAAGACTCAGCTCAGTGCGAACTCTCACATGCTACATATGGAGTAGCCAAAAGTACAGAATAAAGAAAGTTTTCATTGTACTCAAACTTTCTTTCTTTAAGGGGGAGGTGTGACAGACTTCCTGAATATTATATTATTTTCTGTATTATATTAATTAAATCATGTTAAATTTAATAATATAAATTATAGTGAGGATAACAATGGGAAAATCTTAATATGAAACTTGCAATGTGTTGTGCAATAAGCATGACTTATCTGATTGACCTAGTTCTAAATTGTCTAGTGTGTGAGAACTTCCTGAGAGGAACATGTCAGAAGATGTTCGCAGTTAGAGGACAATAGGAAGACAGTGTCTTATCTTCTCCATTCTAAGAACTGGACAGAGGTTCTTTGTTTACCATAGAGGCAGATGCACACCTTAATGCACAATAGACTTTGTGTAATTGCTATGTCAAAACACTTCAAGCACAGGATGTGGACTTCCTTTAAACATGATTTCAAGCGAACTGAAAAGATGACGAATGTTGGTCTTGTCTCCGCGTGTTTTGTTGCATCAGGGCAATTTTCAAGGGCACCTTTGTTGCAAGTCTTTTCTCCTTGCCAGTTGACAAGAGATTTCATCGAGTGTATACCTCTCAAACAGAAGGTGGAGAACTCTCATAACATTTTGATTTATATAATCTTATGTTATTTTCTCTATAATCCTGGAAAGTCGTCAGAATCGTCAGAGCTGCACAAAATTGGTGCCTTTGGAAAAACAAAGGTTAACATTAAAATACCAGCAGACTATACTTATCTGTACCATTGACATTCCCTTTATGCACTGAGGTACCTGTATGGACAATGTTATCACCTTCAGCTGCAGTTAAACTTTCAGTGTGTCTTCTCCAGTCTACGATTTTAGAAATAAACCTATCTTGTTTCTATAACGTGAAGTAAGACCTATTTTACTCAATGTTCAAAACTTTGAACCCGACAACACTTTCTATGAACAATTAAATATTACTTGGATAAATCACCCCTTGTATAGGAGGAAAACTCCCCTACTTATACAAACATTTATTTCTTTCGAGTTGTAATAGAAACTAACTGCTTCTAGACACATATCCTAAGGTCACTGCTGCCCTTACTTGGGACTAAGTCTCCTCTTTGGAAACCGAATTACTATTAATCTTTGTACTTGCTCGGGGTCTCTTTCCCGATTCCATCAACTTTGACCCTTGTCCATGAACAGCCAAGCTTGCTTTCATCATTCTTGGCCCGTAGGCCAAATGATTCAGAACCAATAAGAATCAAGGGTAATCAGAAAGCGATAAATAGCAGCGATAGTCACCAAAAACATATAAAAATATATAAGGGAGAAGACGTGAGTTAACGTTACTTTCTCCAAGGTAAAGAAGGACAACGTAAGAGGTCTAAGACTTGCACGGGAAAGTAACGTCCGTATACTTACACTTTCTAGATAATTCCATAGAGAGGCACGTAAGAGATCGTTTCCTTCCAAGATATAGGAAGACGACGTGAGTAAACGTATTCTTCCAAGACACTTCTATAGAAAGTTAACGTACTAAAACGTGACATCTACATGTACATCTATCTCCTCTGACCAAGAACATGGGTCGTAAATTTAGCGAAACAATGGTATCGCAAGAAAGCACAAAATAAAGTGGAAGACTGTTAAGAATAATGAGGACAAACGGTCAGATCGGAAAAATCTAGAAGCACAGAGAAAAAGCTTTTAGTAAACAAGGCGAAGGAGTTTATCAGAAATTTGTCAGATTACAAATTAACAGACTCAGAGATCGTGAGAGCTGGGACAGGTCCTATTTCATCCCAAACCCGGGACAGCCTAGAAAACGTGTTCTATTAGAGGAAGCTGACGTGTTCCAAAGAAGATGCGTATCTAGCAGCAATTAAAGATGGGGTTTCCACGGCATAAATTTAGGAACCCGTCCACGTGGACTCCGGGAAAAGAATGAAGACATCGTTCTAAGATTCGACAAAGGAGAGGCAGATGTGGTCTGTCCAGGCAAGATTATATCCAAGAGGGCCTGCGCCAGCTTCAAGACAGAACATCGTATCTTAGATTAGATTACGATATGACCAATGACACAGAATGGTTAGTGAACTAGTCTGCGAGATTTTCAGAGCTAAGGCAGTAGACAAAGCTTTGGCAGACTATTTAGACCCTGAAACAAGTCTTGGGACAAAGACACCGGTCTTCTTTATGCTACCCAAAGTTCACAAGAAAGTGAAAGAACCTAACCAGGTTTTTGTGGGTAGACCAGTAGTTAGTTCGTGTGGGGCACCGCTAAATAGAATAGCAGAATTTTTTGGATTTTTACCTCTTACCAGAGGTCAAGAAATCACCGGCACATCTGAAAGATACAGCGGACACTATCCCGCAAAGTAGAGAACATGGTTTTTACCTAACGACATCATAATAGCTAGTATAGATGTTTTGTTAGTATACCACGGCCAGTACCGCAAGAAAGCATATGATATAGCCATGGAAACATTGGCAAAGTTAAATCATTCTTCCTATGACCCTCCTATGCCAAGTCTGGCGTATATGAGGAAAATAGTGAAGCTAGTGCTTTATCGCAATGCCTTCGAGTTCAATAATGAATTCTATCTTCAGGTAGCTGGATGCCCCATGGGTCTACGGAGCAGCCCGTCATTATGGTGTCTAGTAGTGAACAAACTTGTCAAAGAATTATGAACATGGATGCGAACGTAGTAACGTTCCACATATACATGGACGACTCACTACTTATGTGGAAAGGTTCAATGAAAGAATTGGAATGCATCATAGTTAAGAATTCAACGAAATGCACCCTTCATTGAAATTTACCCACAAAGCCTCAAAGGAAGAAATCCAGTTTCTAGACCTAGTGATATACAAAGGCGAAAGGTTTAGAACTGCAAAATCTTAGATGTTAACAAGCCCACAGGAAACATGGTTCTATTTGGAAGGAAGTCATGTCACAGCCATCCTCAGGAGTAATTTAGGTGGTTTGTTGTTTAAAGGCGAACGAATTAATTAGGGTACGCACGTAACTCGAACAACAAAGAAAGCTACCAAGAGAAAAAATCTGTCTTCAAAGAAAAACTCATAGCCAGAGGCTATAGCAGTACAAAATAAGAAGACAGAAAATGAGGTAGATTTCAACAATCGACAACAATTCATCGCAGAAAAGCACAAGGAGGAAATAATTCCTCTTGTGTTTAAGCTGAACTACTACCCGCACGTAAATAGAAAACATGTCAAGAACGCGCTGCTGAAACATTGGGATATCATATCGAACCAGACCGAACTTAAACATATTTTTCCAGAGGTACCAGTTATAGCATATAGCAGGACCAAGAATCTGAGTGATATGTTGGTGAGGGCAAGACTTCCAGTCCGAGATGAAGAGGAAATTAACCCAGTCCAGGATCCAAGACCAGGATCACCTACTCTACATATGTTATTAGATCTACAAATGGAGAGTAGGGGGCTAGAGGAATTCTTTACATCACCTCAGTATGAGAACGATAATTCTCCTCCGGGCTCCCCAGGTACGGGAAATTCCGTAGAGGAAGATAGTGATTAGGATACTAGGGCAAGCGACGCTCCAGATCGGTAAAGTCAGCAAACGGCTCTTTTCAGAGCCACCAAAGAACACCGAGAAGGGTTTTCTACTAGGCCATTTAACTAGCAAGTCACACTGGTTGCACAAGCGGAAAGCAAACCGCACACACACGGAAAGATGTCCGGGAATAGAACGGCTCTTTTCAGAGCCACCAAAAGTTCTAAATAAACTACACACTGATAAATAAGAACTAGGTCAATCAGATAAGTCATGCTTATTACACAACACATTGCAAGTTTCATATTAATATTTTCCAGTTCTTCTCACTCATAATTTATATGATTAAATTTAACATGATTTAATTAATACAGAAAAATAATATAATATAATGTCACACATCCCAAAACGGGTAGAAAAAGAACTTCTTTGATTTAAGACGAACATTTTTATACCACCAAATTGGATCTTGAAGATGGAAATCAGACCAGCCTAAATTCTCCTTAATCTTATCTCTGTACAAATACCACAATTTGATAGTTTTAACAAGCTGACAGTTAGAGAGGGTATTCAAAACACAGTTAGGAGCATCAGTCCTCAGCAAGATTGTCCAATCCGGGTGGAATTTTTCCAAGACAAAGACCTCCGATCTTGAAATATGTTCATCAGGACTGGTAGTGTAATATGATTTTGAAAATTATGCTTTTCAAGTCCAGAAATTTACTCACATTTTTAGACGTTTCGTTCTCCAGTCGGAGAACTTCTTCAGTAATGCGCCGATCCAGCCGCTTTACTCCCGCGAGATGCGTTTTTTTCTCGTCCGCAGAGTGCAAAGGTCTTTCCTGCAGCAGCTGGTCGTACACGTGACTTGGCAGAAGATCTCTCCAAGATAAAAGTCGAAGATGGTGACATTTTCAACTCGCACGATGTTGTGTCTTTATTCACAAACACCCCAATCGATAAGACATTGGAAATAATCAGAGAGAGACTGGAAAACGATAATACCTTGAAACAGAGAACAAGATTGGAGGTGGACGACATAATGGAATTTGTCTTGACGACCACATATTTTTCCTTTAGAGGTGAAAGCTACAAACAACAGTTTGGGGCAGCGATGGGCAGTCCATGCAGTGCCATAATAGCCAATATGTTCATGGAATGGCTTGAACAAAACGCATTAGCAACTGCACCGGTAAGCTGTATGCCTAAACTATGGAGGAGATATGTGGATGATATTCTAGAGATCATTCCCAGAGGAACCACTCAACAGCTGACAGACCACCTTAACTCTGTAGATCCTACTGAAAGCATCAGATTTACGCAAAAAAAAAAAAAAAAAAAAAGCAAACCGCACACACACGGAAAGATGTCCGGGAATAGAACGGCTCTTTTCAGAGCCACCAAAAGTTCTAAATAAACTACACACTGATAAATAAGAACTAGGTCAATCAGATAAGTCATGCTTATTGCACAACACATTGCAAGTTTCATATTAATATTTTCCAGTTCTTCTCACTCATAATTTATATGATTAAATTTAACATGATTTAATTAATACAGAAAAATAATATAATATAATGTCACACATCCCAAAACGGGTAGAAAAAGAACTTCTTTGTTTTAAGACGAACATTTTTATACTACCAAATTGGATCTTGAAGATGGAAATCAGACCAGCCTAAATTAAACTGGTAGTGTAATATGATTTTGAAAATTATGCTTTTCAAGTCCAGAAATTTACTCACATTTTTAGACGTTTCGTTCTCCAGTCGGAGAACTTCTTCAGTAATGCGCCGATCCAGCCGCTTTACTCCCGCGAGATGCGTTTTTTTCTCGTCCGCAGAGTGCAAAGGTCTTTCCTGCAGCAGCTGGTCGTACACGTGACTTGGCAGAAGATCTCTCCAAGATAAAAGTCGAAGATGGTGACATTTTCAACTCGCACGATGTTGTGTCTTTATTCACAAACACCCCAATCGATAAGACATTGGAAATAATCAGAGAGAGACTGGAAAACGATAATACCTTGAAACAGAGAACAAGATTGGAGGTGGAAACTACAAACAAAAGTTTGGGGCAGCGATGGGCAGTCCATGCAGTGCCATAATAGCCAATATGTTCATGGAATGGCTTGAACAAAAAGCATTAGCAACTACACCGGTAGGCTGTATGCCTAAACTATGGAGGAGATATGTGGATGATATTCTAGAGATCATTCCCAGAGGAACCACTCAACAGCTGACAGACCACCTTAACTCTGTAGATCCTACTGAAAGCATCAGATTTACGCATGAAGAGGAGGTAGATGGCAATATTGCCTTTCTTGATACATCCATCACCAGAAAAGACGACGGGTCGGTGAAGTTACAAGTGTACAGAAAAAAGACCCATACTGACCAATATTTGAACTTCACATCACAACACCCGCTACACCAAAAGTTAGGTGTGGTGAGAACCCTCCTAGATAGAAGTGAATCCATCGTCACAGAAGAAAGTGATAAAAAACAGGAAGAAGAAAAGATAGGTCAAGCACTGAGTCAATGCGGATACCCAAGCTGGACGATTAGGAAAGTCAAACAACAAATGAGAGACAAAACCAAGGTGAAGGGGAAAATGAAAGATAATGACAAGAAAAAAACAAAGGAATGGTAGTCATCCCCTACATACAAGGCGTATCCGAGAGACTACAACGTGTCTTCAAGAAACACAACATCTCCACTGCAATGAGACCTTACAACACGTTGAATAGCATCCTTGTACACCCGAAGGATAAACGTGAAACTACGCAAACCTGCGACTGCGTATTTGAAATCCCTTGCAAGGACTGCAAGAAGTCCTACGTGGGTGAAACTGGTAGAGCCTTTGGAGTAAGGTTAAAGGAGCACATGAACATGATGAAGGATGCGGAAAAGGTTAGCAGCAAGAGGATCACACGCGCCAGTAAAAAAGACTCGGTGGAGGAAGTACATAAATCAGCTGTCACAGATCACATCGCCAAATGCAACCATGTGATTGACTAGGAGGCGGCCCAAATAATTGACAAGGACTCAAGCAAGCAAACGAGGTGGATTAGAGAAGCAATATGGATCAGGAAGAGGGGAACCAATATCATGAACCGCGACGAAGGTATATATTTTCTAAGTCACGTGTACGACCAGCTGCGGGCAGGAAAAGACCTTTGCACTCTGCGGAACGAGAAAAAAATACGCATCTCGAGGGAGTAAAATCGGCAGGATCGGGCGCTCGCATTACTGAGAAGTTTCAGATGGGAACGAAACGTCTAAAAAATGTGAGGTAAATTTTGGACTGAAAAGCATAATTTTCCAAAATCAAAGAGACCTACAATTTTTTTCCCAAAAACAAGAATAGTCCGGGTCAAGAAGGTGTTTAACCCAAATAAATTTGGGCCTGAGAAAGAAAACAGGAGAGGATCAAACTTCCAACCACCATGATTCATAATTCATACATAGAATATCCCTTTTGACTCTATCAATTTCGCATTCAAAATGAATTATTGAAAAGGTGGTTCAAGATTCTTGGAAAAAAGTCTTGGGATAGTATAATGAAAAAGAACAGAAAAAAGATAAAGAAGTTGGGCCGGGGGTAACATCAAAGATTTAATACACAGTGACTTCCCCAACAAAAGAGTTTGCTCATTTGGATTCAGTTTAGGTTAAAATTTAGTTCATAAGGGAAGGTAGCATGAGAAAAAAATTTAACCCAGAGTTTTAAAAGGAATCTGACCCCATTTAAGACCTTTATCCTGAAATGGAAGAAAAATTGGACCCTTAAACTACCAATATGAATAGTTCAGATTTAGACGAATTAATTTTGCAAACCTGAAAATGAGGCAAACTTATAAAGAGTATTAAAAAGAGCCTAAAAGGATCTAAATCCCTGTAAAACATGTGGTATCGTCAGCCAGTAAATTAATCTTTTTCCACATCTTCCACCTTAATACTGTAATATCATCATTACAACGGATTGAGTAAATAGCAAGAATCTCGATTGCAAAAAGGAACAAAAAAGGTGTTATATAGGACCAGCCTTGAAAAATCCCTCGAGGCATATCAATGGGGATTACTGAGAAAACCATTGTTAATAACATAACTTTCCTACCATGGTAAAAAAAAGTTCTTAAACATTTAACCTAGAATAATGCAAGTTAACCTCCTGGGTACTATCTGCAGATTATCGGCATGTAAGCACCATTTCCATTGGTTACTTGAAAGGGAACAGCACGAAATCAGCAAATACAGATTATACTGAAAAAATGGTGAATGTTTACCGTAAGAGGTTATAGAAAGCACTCTTTTGATTGGTTCATCAGAGGGCTATATCAGTTGTTGTCCTGCATTTAAGCAACCAAAAAACAGACTGTATAATAGGTAATAGTGCCCTGGGTCTAAATAGGTATAATCTATATTTACCCGTTGGTCGTTTATGATCCTCATCTTTGACTCACAATTCACCCCATCAAACTTAGCTTTGGTACTATAACTGTTATTTCTCACTCGTCTGCCAAATATTATATTATTTTTTTACTTCTTTCCTATGATACAAGCTAATGAGTTATTTATACGGTTACGGGAAATTATTAGTACAGTAATAAAAACATTTTAATGCAGACAATTTAGAACGGTCATGGTCAAGATATAATGAAATTTTGGAGATGATCTTTCCCTATTATGCCATCGAACACGTTGTATGCCTAATCGGGTGTGCACCTCTAACACCATCTCAACATTTATTTTCCGCTAAAATTGAAATGTAAAAAAACTTAAATATTCAAGCATGATTGCAGTGTTATAGCACAAAATATTGCTGGCACTGTTAGTAGAGCAAACATTTTCCACACTAAAAACGAACAATCCTTCAAATTGAAAGTTTAATAACACTCAAGTGTAAAGAGATCATTTTATTGAATGCCGCCCAATTAGCATTTTGCACACGGGAATATGTCTACCAGACGGCGACAGGGACTACGTCATGAAGATCGTCTATTACAAAAATAAATGGGTACACTTGTATGTCATTTTAATATACCCAAACCTATAAATCAGTTAAGGCCGAACTGATAGAAAGTCAGGGCAATATAAAACCCCAAGCATTATCCCGAGACAACTTTTGCAGTAACAATGGAGAGTTATCAGCTTCCTGAATTTGCTAGTGCTAACACAGGGCTAACATCCATGGTCAAGAAGAGAATGAAAGAAACAGGACAACTGCCTGAAAAGCGTAACATGAAAGACATCTCAGTGGATGATCGTGCTACTAGTTCAAAAAATGACTCCATAACAAAGGTTAACTCTGGAAAGGAGACGGACAGAGCCCGTCAGACCAAATTTATGCGACTTCGTAATTACGAAACCAACAAACAGATTCTGGATAGGCTGCACACACTCCAATCACATCAGGTATGCATATGTTTGCTATCCTTTTTTTTTTTTACTAATGCTGTGTTAAAAAGTGGTCTCGGCGGTCATCTTGTGGAAAATTAGCTTAAATGCTACAAAACACAAGCATCGGTTACTGCCGTTTCAGTGTGTTTGTTCCCGTTTGGAACCCGGTGTCAAGAGCGAGCGAGTCCTAGCCTTTTAGAGTCCGTCGAACTATGTGTTTTGAGTTTCGCAGTCCTAGGATATATGTTTCGAGTCCTATAGTTTTGATTTTTAGTGTCCTAGGGACTATAGGTGATGACAGGCTTTGTCGTATGGACTATAGGCCTAGGTAAGGTAATAAAAAGAAGAGTCCTAGGACATTTGAATAGTACGACTCCAAAATTCATTACATTACACAGCTCAGCGTCCCTAAATTTTGAGGTCCCTGGGACGTGTGCTTTCTAACTGGGGTGTCCCATGTAGTTTGGATTCCGCCTAGGACCAACCCAGACCAACTACAGACCTTAGTGTCCTACAGACACTAAGTTTTGATTTTCAGTGTCCATAAAAACACGCAATGTCCTATGGACAACAATTAATAAAAGAAAGAGTCCTAGGACACATTTGAAATAGTGGGACTCCGAATTTTGGTACATTGCGCAACTCTCATGTTTCCCCTAAATTTTATTCCGGAGACATGTGTAGCTAATTGGGGGTGGGTATCCCATGCAACTGGTTTCAAAGTGCCAAGGACACTTGTGTGTCTGCTTGAAATGTACACTCATTTAATCCCAAGAAGTATCTCTTTAAAGGGACATTTGAAATTATTGTTTCTTATGCTATCATAACATCCATAATGATAGTCAGCATCATGGTACACACCTACTACAGCAATCTGCAGATACACAAAGTTTTAAAATGTTGACAATTTAGGGGTGGTCAAAATATGACTACTTCTGTTCTAAATTTGGTTCCAATGATAGGTGCCGTCATGGCCATTGTTCAGTGTTGTCACTTTTTATTCTCTTTTATTCTCTTCATCTGTTTGCACAGTCGAGGGACTCGACTGTGCTTTGTCTCTGTAAGGTTTCTTTCTTTCTGTCAACTTCCGCTCAAACTTCAATTTGCTTCTTCTGACACATACTTTCATCAATGTTGACAGGATTTGGACGAGTAGACGTTTCTATAGAAGTCACATGGATGCAATGAGGTCTTACAATTGATCCGTTTCATGCGCTGGTATGACGTTGGCAGCAGCGGCTTAAAGGTGCAACGAGAGATTTTGAGGGCACCCAAATATGTGTCATAATAGTATTTCATATAGATTAGACACTCACTAGATTCTTGCCGTGTATTTGGCGACAGAATGCCTTAAAAAGACAGAAAGGGTTGATTTTGAAAATGCTTATATGTCAATATAAAACATAGGCTGAATTTTGTATTTGCTCCATACGAAATTAGAAATTTTACAATTTTTTGTACCAAAGAAGAAACTTCTCAGGTTAAATCCTTTCAGATGGGGATCTTTTGGATGGAAAAGCTTAGATCAGGGCAGAAAATTCAGTACTTTGATTTTTGTAGGGCTACCCTGTTTGCGGAAATCTCTCGTTGCCACCTTTAACGGCATGAATGGCAATACCTAATTTGCATCCATGGGATCTTCTATATGAAAACGTTCATCACCACTTGACACACAAAAACATCAATGACAAACGACCGCATATGTGACCCGAAACCTTTGTTTTATGTGCGTTCAAAGGTCATGTAAAGGTCACAGGAGCCAAAAAAGTTGTTTCAATAAAAATGCTACTCCTCCCACAGTTTATGTTGCATTGGTAAAGTGCCAATGGATATGGAAGCGGCTGGGGGCCCTTCATAAGTTATGTCAGCATGGCGATTCTTCAATGTCTTAAAGGGGCATTTCCGGCCCCCTCTGACGTTTAAAATATCTTAAAAAAATCGTATCTACAATTTGCAAGGGTAGGAGTAGACTGATGCTCCTACTTGCACGATATATGTGATAAACCATCATACAAGTCAATGGAGGGTCATTCGGATTGTTTGTGGAGGGTTAAAGGTCAAAATTCTCAAAAAGGTCCACCGATTAAGCTGAAAATTTACTGAATGATCCTTATGACCTTCGAAACATGTTGAAAATATTTTTGAGGTCAACGGGGTTCATGAACGGGTCAAAGGTAAATTTTCAACATGCTCGATTGAGCTTAAATTGACCTGAAATGATCCTTATGACATTCTAAGCCTGGTGAAAATATTTTGAGATCAAAGGTCATTAAGGGGGTCAAAGGTAAAATTTCAAAATGCCACTAATTGAGCTGAAATACTGAAAACGATCCCTATGACATTCTACACCAATTGAAAATTTTCGCGATCGAGGTCATTGTTAGGGTCAAATGTCCTACCTCGAATGTGCTCCGAAAGGTTTCCAGATCCAGTCCACTTTTTCAATGAGTAAAGAAAAATTTCCCAGTGCATATAGTCGGGTACATGACGGATGTGGTATTTTTATAATTTTATGTGTCGCCTGGAACACACATACCAATCCAAATTCTGTATGTCAGCCCGTGTTTTTTGTGTGTGTATGTACGTTATTGTAAAGTTTCAGTTACCTCGTTCAAATCGCTCGTGCATGGACACCTTACTCCACATTTGCCACCAAACTCAAGTCATGGTGCAGCATTGGAGGGGTCGTCTGAGTGCCAAACTGTGTAACCGTATTTCAATACAATAAATCGCAATCTCATCTAAGTGCGCATTTACCACACTCTATAAAAAAACGTTTTAACAACAATTTGGCACTGCGCCAGTTGTGATCAACCGCTGCATGTCACGGTGGGGTTAAAGTGACGTACCAAGGTCCCAATGTCCTTAGAGGTACAATTTGGAAATGAAGGAAAGGTGGGTCGCCAAAGCAGACTACACTAGTGGTTTCCTTGTTTTGAGAACGTACTGACTCTGCAAAGTTTGGAATTTTCAAATTCAATTTTATAGAAAGGTTTTTTCATACTTCTGTATGCAATACCCACCACTACGATTTAAGACAAAGTTTACATAAACATATTATTGTTTAGTTCCAATCATGTTTTGTGAAAAGACCGCGAGAGTTAATATAATTTGTTACTATTTATTTTTAATTCATGCAACATTAGGCCCACAACTCTAGGCGAGTGTAAGCCCGAAGTATATTTTGTATTTTCATACTTATTTTAGTTGGTTGGGTCAACGTTCATGCAATTTCTATTTTGTCCATTGCCAACTAGAGGGCCAATGACCACTTGGACAGTTTGACGATCATTTAGAGAATTGTTAGTCCAATTGCCCAGTTGGTCCATTACTAGTTACTCGAATTGCCAACATTTACATGCAAGTAGTACAATATGCGACGTAGCTGCCCTACAATTAATGCAACTGGTAATTGGACTGGTAATGGACGAACTGGAGACAAACCTAGCACACTGTAATCAGGCAATTTGTCCTGATGCACGGGGGTTAGGTACGGTCTCAGGTAAAACAATGGAGCCTAGAAAGCCTCGGCAAGATAGGAAGACCTCCAAGAACATTACTATAATTCGCGGTTCTCCCGGCTTTCTCTTTTTCCGGAGGGGTTTAGCTTTGGTTTGATCCTTGCTGTAACTTATTCGGCCGTCTTGGTAACAATTGGGGGGGGGGGGGGCTTTATGAAATATTAAATATAGAACGCTTGCGCTGGACGGAATCTCAAAGAAGGGTCTTATTAGGACGTAACTTTTGAGAAATTCTGCCGGATTGTGGTTGAAATTCCTGCTATAATTCGCTTCTAGGCAAAACTTTAGTAAAAGGGATCGTTAAGAATTGAGCCTGAATTGTGCTTCACAGATACACGATTAAAAATATTGTAAATTTTACCGGCAATATTACACGGGCATTCTGCCAACAAAAAATACGTGAAAAATATGTTTAATCCATTCTTAAACACTTAAGTGGATAGGTCTTTTTTGCATGGATGGGGATCCGGATGAAGCGACATGCAAAAACACATTTTCCCCATTGGATACTTTAGCAAAACTCTGCACATTCATGAATTGCTCCGCAAACCACTATTAGAGAAAGAAACTTAACAAATATGATCTGGTTTAGAAATTAGGGGCAAAAAATGTTTTTCACGGCATGCCAATGTGGACGAAAAGTAACCATTTTGTCGCTTTTGGTCCACAAAATGCCTAAACATTTAAACAATGGCTTTATTAGTTTAAATAGACCAAATTATTTATATATTAACATATATTGGACTTGATACTTTTAGAAATTTTCGAAGTGCCTTTTTTCAACAGACCATGTATTTTCCATGCGTTTGTACAAGGAAGTGAATTCTGGGTCCATCTGATCAATTACATTTATTATTATTATTTTCCGGTCAACAAACATCGAAATCTTCAAAATTACAAAAAAACAAAAAAACTAAAAAATCAATAAAATAATATTATTAAAAACAATAAAATACGTATAATTATAATACAATAAATATACAGACTTTTCGGTTTTCGTAAGTTAGTACGACCGGGTGTGAAAGAGATTAGTCCGGTAGGAGCCATATCCCGGGGCTCCCAAGACAGAATAAATAATTAAGCCTGAAACTAATGTTGGCGTAAAGAGTCAACTGGAATCGATTGCCCTATTTGTTCCGCCATTGTTCCCCCCCGGACTATGAGTACGTACGCCGGAACAATGTGTTACTTCGACACCGGGCGTGCCCCAAAGGGCAGCATATAATTTGAGAAACATTAATAATTCTAACTAGAATTTCTGTGTACAGAGTATCCTGTTCTATGGCTCTGAGACCTGGACCACCATGAAGAAAGAGCTAAGGATAGACTGGATGGCACCTACAAACCCATCTTCTTATTGCGAGTACAAAACATATCTTGGCGTGAGCACAAGACCCAAAGCACAGATATATGGATATTTCCCTCCAATTTCATGCTTCTGTTTCCCAACGCCGTGCACGATTGCGGTCCCTGTCATCGTGCGATTGACCAAGTGTCCTCGACATCACATGTTGGAAGTTACCATGGAGCCCAAACAGGGGTGCGGGTCGCCCCTTTAACTACATTGATGGTGATTGCTCGAGCACTCCAGCAGGATCCATCGAATATCCCCGAACCACTGACAAACATGGACATTTGGCTCTACAATGGGAACAGCATCTCGGCTGCGGCCGTTAATATATGATAGAATTTCGCGGTTCCTCGGCTTTCGCTTTGCCGGATGGGTTTTGGGTTTGGTTTGGTTCCTTCTGGAAACTTATTCGGGCGTCTTTGACGATGGTCGGGATGGGGAAGGCGAGGGGATGGGGGGGGGGGTGTTGGTGAATGCAGTTAAATGAAGATAGGGATGTGCGGGCCGATTTCCGAACTTGGGCTTGGGAACTGGGAATTTGTATCCCAAAGGAGAGTCTAGGAGGAACTGAAATGTTTGAGAATTTGCGCGGATTGACTTGAAAGGACGAAATTTGGCTACAATTTAGCTTCAGAGGCTAAAATTGTACCAATGATTGCAATTGTACTTAGAACCGGGGGTCTTGGACACAGTACATATAAAGATATTGTAAGATTTTACCAATATTATTACGGGATTCTGCCAACTAAAAAATAACGGTAAAACACTTAACGAAACGGCGATAACTACAGTGACAGTGTCTTGCAAGACATTATCATACTTATTCCCCAGTACAAATCCTTATATATTCCTATATTCTATACAATGGTTTATATAAATATATTTACAACTAGTAAAACGAAGTCAAAACGTTAAAAAGTATGCATACATTGCCGAAGCCCACTTTCATTTAATTCCAAGACGTACAACCCTACGGGAAAGTAACGAAGCCGAAACCTGAACAGCAAGTGGTTGAACCCACCTCGCGAAATATGTAATACTGTTAGAGGCTCACCACAACTCAGAATATAGTTCTCTACTCTCCAAAATAACTTCGATTCCGATGTTTGAAAATTATTTCAGATTCCGATATATTGCATACTGATGCTCTGATTGATAATTTGTTCAACTGTCCATTCTACATCCCATTCTTTCATCTAATTAATTGGGATACATTTGCCTATCGCCTATACGGCATAAACAAATAGTCAAGTCCAGTAAACACAAAAAATACTACACTGGATAAGACAACTTAACTCGAAGATCAAGTCCAAAGTTGTGGGCGTCCCGCCCTCATAATTAAGATGCGCAACCTCAATTTCTCCAAGAATCTAATGCATTTGGTTAAAGACTTAACTATGTTATAAGCGGTCCAATCAGTCAGGAGAAGAAGAGAGCAAGTCATTCAATGATGCGTTGATCACAAAGTACAGTAAAGAGAACAGCACAAGTATTAACCCTTGGTATATTACAGAGCCACTCTTTTGAGAGTTAGGTTTCTTATAAACAATTCAAATATTCGACAAAAATTGGTGTCAAGGATAACTGGGTTTTGACAATTGTGCTGGCTTACCAACAATTGTAGCACTAAAACGTTCTGTTTTATTAAATACTAGTAATTTGCCATTATTAGAGCCCACACGCATAAAAATATGGTATCCTCACCTTTGTAAGTTTCTTACACTCTGTCGGTGCTTGTGTTTGCAGTGAAAAGGAGCAGAAAGATATTCAATTCACACAATAAAATATTGTGACACGCCCCTTTCTACGGTAGATGGGAGAGATAAGCTTGATAAGAGGATGAGCCCAGACAAATATTACAAATTTGACTGAGCAAGCAATGGCAAACAGCAAATATTATAGTGGTCACAGAACTAGGAAAACTTTCAAAGAAGAGAGGGCTTAAAGGAAATACCCAATACGAAAGTCTAGAAAAATGGTACAACCACGTTCTTATTGGAAATTCCCGAATGCTACTGATGAAAATGAAGAGATCACAACTATATCGCATAATCAATACGAGGGAGTTTTCATTCGACCAGGAAGAGTAAAAGACAGCAAAGATTCTCTACAGCCTGTCTAAAAAAATGGTACAATCAAAAACCAATTTTTTTTTCAATATATATCTCAACATAAGTAAGTCGTTTTGTACATCACATTAAAGAGAAAAGACCAGGCTTTACAGGATTTTTTGTTTTATCTCATTGCTGTGTTTCATTCGAGAGATAACTCCAGTTTACTGCGGAACACAAAAAACGAGTTTGTGCCACTTTCTGGTTGAGTGAAAACGGTGAAAGAAATAGTTAAACATAAGTTATTCACACTTGAACAGATATGAAATTCGTTAAAAAGGATTAACTTCATAAAGAAACTCTAAAAGATACGAAAACAGCTACGTAATGGTGGAAGTTATGATCAGTAAGTTCTGGATTTAAGATAAAGTGAATAACATTCGACATACTGTTGTTTGTTAGAAGAGAACCGTGAGCGTACAGCAACCTGGAGGAGAGAGTTTTTATGGTCTTGAAGTATCATGAAACGCAAATTCCTACCAACACTTTGATACTTTGCTTCCAAATTCAAATTTTTATTGACTTCAACAATTAGTAAATGCACAAAGATAGTGCAATATTTTTAAACCATTTCTTTGGATATGGGATGGTTATTTTGGTTGCAATTACATTCCTTCTGGCATGATTTTAACCGGGGATTTTAACAGATACCAATTTTGTAAAGCTCCATTTCCTTGACGTGCAATAAGTATGCGTCTTGTTTATTATTTATGAAAAGAAGATATTTATCATTGAACTGATTATGTTGACTATTAAGACTTGTGTCGATAAAACTAGACTTTCTTTGTTTACTTTAATCTGTGTATTGTTTCTTTTGTCAAGATGCAATCTTTTGTGAGCTTCAAGACAACATGGTATAACTGGGCGAAACAACTCTGCCCATGCATAAAAGTGGCACAAAATCGATTTTGGTATATCGTACTAAATTGCTTATATCTCTGGATGACAAAAGCAAATGACATGGAACAAAACCATTGGAAAGCTGGGTCTTTCTTTATTATGCCAAGTAAGATTGACTTATTTTGAAAATTTCATATTAACCAATTTTTTTTTGGATTGTACCATTTTTTTTTGAGACAGGCTTGTAGTACATGACTGTAGAGAAATACCAGTGGGGAGGGTGGAATACAAACCTAAAGAATTTTAACGCGGGTGCGAAGACTTAGATTGCATTATTTTTAATTTTCTGCAACAGGGCATTGGTTGACGGCCACATCTTTCTTTTTACCTTAATGCATGTGTTCCTGCCTTGCCGGGTCGGACGTCCTCGTCTTTACGGGTGGTCTTGTTTGTCCTATGGTCTCGTATGTAAAAACATTTAGGATCTTTTTCGACATTGTCTTCTATATTTCTTTGTTCTTGCATCTTATCTTTTCCCTTCTATTTCTAAATTCATAACACCTTTTGAGGGGGTTCTTATTCACATCCTAATCACATGGCCATCATTATGATCTCTCTTACTTTCTGTCATGATATATATTCTTAACTCCAACCCTGATATTCTCACTCTTTCTGATATAAGGAGTTACTCCTGTAACCCTTCTTAACATTCTCATTTCAATTGCTTCTAGAATCCTTTCATCCTTGGGTACTCTCATTGTACCATGATGCAGGCACCATATAGCAGTATTGCGTTGATGATGGTAGGATATAATTTTGCCTTCAGCTTCATTGACAGTCTTCACATTCAAATAAACACCTGCAGTCCGGCACTCTGCCCATGCTGCAGTAACTCAGCACTCGTAGCTACCTCTGACCCACCTTCTTCACACAGTGTCACACCCAGGATTTGAATTTATGCCCCTGCGGCAGGGGGTGAACCATTTCATATTTGAGGTTAGACTTCGTTCCCTGTCCCAATTATCATCCATCCGTTCTAGCTGTATTTACGTTAACCATTTACTTCCCATCTCCTTCTTGCCAGCTGATCACGTGTCCTTGCTATTTATTCACTATCCGCCATCAGAGTCAGGTAATCTGCCAAAACAAGCAGAGGGCTCCCATTTGTATGTAAACCCCCCTTCTTAACTATTCACTGATGACATTTAAGTATGTGTGAATAGGAATGGGCTCAGACCCAGCCCCTGGCTGCGATCAATCTTCGATGCGTTAAATTCCTTTTGTTTTTCATACTTTGCCCCCCAAAAATGCTTCCTTGCTCCATGGTAGGTTACCTTAAACCATTCTCCACTAGTGTCTCTGGGACATTTCTCTTCCTCAGGGACCAACATTCCAGGTGCCTTGGGTCCTATCATATATGCCTCCTCAAGGTCCAAAAATGTGGAAAAACATGTTTGTCCCTGTTGAATTCACAGGTACTTTCTTGCAGTTGCTTTCATGATAAAGACCAGCAATGTGTTCCTGCCTGGACTGAAGCCCAAAACTGCACATACTATCCAATATCAACGAAGCGTAAGTCTCTTCCCTTGGATCTTTCTCTGCCGGCAACTCAATTGCATGCCAAGTAGCTTAATCCTCTGTAGTTTCCCTATTTCGTGGATCACCCTTCCTCTATAGTTGGTAAACAAGTCACTCACATCCCAACTCTGGCCAATTTTACTGTAGTACACGGTGTGATTTGTTTCCCCACTAAGGTTCACTGCTGCTTTCATGCTTTTCATGTTTTTCAAAGCTTTCGCTAATTTCCTCAAGCGATATATCTTGCACTGGACCTTCTACTGGTGGACACCCCTCAAGCCTATCATTATTATGATACAGAAGAAGATGGTTAAAATACTCCCTCCATCTTTCGGTGATCTTTCACCTCTTCCGTAGCAGTTCTCCTTCTGGTCTAATGATGGTACTTAACCAAATCCTACCTTTCCTGTGACACGATGTTTGGCTACTTTCATTCTCTCTCATTCTCCATGTTGGCATACCATTCTGCCCATGCTTCTTCTTTGCCTTTGGCACGGCTCTCGTACTATCCTTTTGGCTACCCACCGTTACGCTTTATCAGTTCTTCCTATATCTTCTGCCAAGCTTGGATGTCTTCTCTGTCAGTTGGAATACAACAGAAGTCAGTTGCTTCTTTATAGTGCAGAAGGACCTTTAGGGCTATCCAGCTTGCCATGAAATATGACTTATTTCCATCAGATCTATCTTTCACCTTATCTCTATATACCTCTTACTTTCTTCCTTTTCTTTTACGATCTTGAACTCTTTTTCTTGTGCCTGGCTTCTTACTTTCTCCCTGATGATGTTCAGAACTGCAACGCCAGTCTATGCGGCGTCACTACTTCCTCACCAGGTATAACCTTGCAGTTCTTCATTTCATCTTGAGTCAGCTCATCAAAAATCTGTGTTTTGCTGACACCATCCTTGTAGAGGTGATAAGATTTTCATTGGCTTCTCATACAAGGTGTTACAATGGCCATGGCTACACTTCGACAAAGTACAGATTCATTTTCCCGTCTCATTTCTTTCAGCATATTCTTTCCCATGTACTGCTGGATCCACAAGCTGGCTCTCTCAACCATGTCCATTTAGATCAGCTCCATCAATAGCTTCTCACTTTGTTTCCTTAAGGATCAGCTCCTCAAAACCAAATTATAAATGTTTCCTCACTTCAATCTGTTTACCCCAACTTGGGGGGGGGGGTCATATGCTGATATGCGTTACTGATCTCTACATGATATTACGACTCACACTAGTCAGTCACAGACGCGTCTTGGATCAGCCTGTCTGATGTGCATAACAACCTCATCTCTTTCTGTATACGGAAAGACGATTTCCTAAAGGGCCTCCTAAATCCACTTTCCTAATTCTGAGAAAATAACGCTTTTTTAAATAAATAACCATGCCTTTATTAATTAATTATAATTTTGTTGTCAAAAAAAACCCCCACGTGTTAAAAAGCCGAACAAAACAATCACTCTCTGATTTTTACAGGGATTCTATGCATTCTTTATATTCTTTGTGACGTGGATTTAGGATCTTTGGGAATCAATCCTTCAGACAAAGTTTTGTCAAACTACTTTCCCATAAAACCACATTTTCTAAGACACTATTATGACGAGTATGTTACATTATCCACACGACCCGTTTTATCGTTTCGCGCGTCGTACTACTAAATGCCAAAAAATGTTGGTGACGTAATAAACAGCATTATCGTATCGATATTGTTTTAGTTTGATATTAAACGCAACACAAAAAAGCAAAAAAAAAAGAGGAATGGCAAATTTCCTTTGGGAGAAAATGTGATATTAACCATCTTTGGGTTTTGATAAACATGGCACGTTTTTTTGTACAGTAGAGTGGGTGTTAACCCTAAAAGTCTTTGCAATACTAAATCCCACACAGTAGACTATGGGGAAAAAAATGGCAACTTTGGCCATGTTTCTATCACATTTAGAACTCTCATAGAGAAAATACAATAAGATCCCGCCAAAAGTACAAGCTAATTAGGCCAAATAAAACAGATTTTCCAACATATGGTAAACCAAGATATTTTAGTTACGATCACCAAGCGTAAAGTGCATCGACATGACCAGCACGAGATGCTCCATAGTCGGTACAGCTGATAGTGGGCCAATTCGAGGCGATGATTAATGAGCTCGAAGTAAAAAGTTTTTAGTAAAATGCCTCACTTTGCTGAACAAAAACAAAACAGTCTCGAACGTTTGGCCAATACTACCTAACAACAGTAGACTGGGAAAAAATGGCAACTTTGGTATGGTTCTATCAAAATTTAGAATATTATAACAGGAAAATGCAAGAATACGTGAGGCACGTGTGGCCGCAACGGATAGAGCGCAGGAGTTCGAGCCCCGCTCGATGCCAAGACGTGTCTGTGTCCATGGGCAACTCTATCAGTGACATGCTCAAGAGTTCGGAAAATTTACAGGGTTAGCTTAAATGTGAGAGATAAGTCAGTGATTACATTCTTATATTTTTTTTCCAAAACTGGGAAAGGTGACAGAAAAGGCAGAACACAGCAGTTTTCAAAGATATGACTCTCCATTCAATTACGATAGTAAAACGGGTCCGTTCGGACAGTAATGTCTAAAATGTCCCGATTGTGTCCTTTGTAGGTTCTTTTGATTCTTAGGATACCTATAACTGGTTACAAACATGCAAAAATCTGAATTTTTATGATTTTCCGATATAGGGAAAGTAAAATGATAGTGACCTTAATTACAATTGCCTCGTCTATCCAAGTGAAATTTCTGGGGAGCTTTTATAGGGGAAATTATTAGATGAAGCGAAAAAGATGTGACGATTTACTAAACGGCAGCCGTGTAATGATAATAATACAATTGCCTCGTCGATCAAGTGAAATATGGGGAGCTTTTATAGGGGGATATATTAGATGAAGCGAAGGGATTGTGACGATTTCCTAACGGCCAGCGTAATGATAATAATTGTAACAGCGCTGTGATACCAATTATGTAGAGCACTTTATAGATGCCGAATATTATTATTATTACATCCCGCCCCACAAAGTTACAAGATATTTACCACACTAAAAGATTTTTACAAACATATGCCGTGAGTGATATTGTAACCATATTTTTCTATTTACGACGATAATAAAGTGTAAAATGCATCGACATGACCAGCATTGTACGTTATAAGTTATCTAAATTTTTAACCTAAATACAAACGCGTTAACCACTGTTACAATACAGTTGGTTTATCTTGCACACTGTGTTAAAAATTATAAAAAATATTTAACATATTGCATTGTTTAATCGGTTCAACTTTTTAAAACTATTTCCCTATTTCAAACTTCCTCTCTGTCCAGAAACAAATATGACAACATTCAGATATCAAATTTAAAAAGAAAATAAGTAATAAAAGAATTCTAAGCCCGCCAATTTTTAAAGTGGTACGAGCAGGATTCGAACCTACGAATACAACCAACGAATCACATACTGCGTTACAACATATACACAAACCCTATTACATAACTGGTTTTCTGAATGTCTGCACCGCTACGCCACAGCGGATTCGGCTTGCTTTTAAGTAACCAAGTATCGTTAAAGGTGGTTGTTCCGATTTATGTGTATTGTGTTCTCTACTTGATATGAGAGCCTGGCACTTGCACATACACCCCATCAAGTACCGTGGGAAACAAACTTGCGGTTTTGATGGTAGACGCAATAATGCATGTTGCAAAGCCCTATTCAATACTGATACTTGTGCTATAAAGTGGATTACCACTAAAGCGTCGGTTTTTTGTTTATCATTGGAATGAAATGGATTCGATGGCTCAAATTCAGGACGACAATGAGAAAACATAGTAACGGCCTTTCATCTGATAGGTCAATCGATACTATTCCCGGGTAAATCAGGGGGTCCAAGACGATCGAACACGCCCCTTTTAAGTCCAGATAGCAGTATCTATGCAAGTCCATACCTGGTGGAAGTAGTGACGCAGCAGAGACAGTATTTACAGTTCTGAACATCCTAAGGGAGAAAGTAAAGAAGCCATGCACAAGAAAGAGGTTCAAGATCTGGAAACTAAAAGGACAGAAAGTAAGAGGATATAGAGATAAGGTGAAAGATAGATCTGATGGAAATAAGTCACATGTATTAGTAGAAGACCAGCCTGTAGATCCCGTGACCAAACTCTGGAGACAAAGATTAGAAGGTGTCTTGGGGTTTCCTGATCGATATTGAAGGTTTTTGACTTGGGCTTGCCGCTTCAATGTTCCGGCATTTTGGGGAAGGGGAAAACAAAGTTAACACGGGGATAAAAATTGAGAACTGTCGCAATTGAATTAATATGTATGTCAAATTACTCGCCTTATCATACGGAATCTAAAAATGTATAGGGCCTAGTTTGTTATAGATCCGACTTCAAATCAGGACGCTATGGCCAAAAATGTCCAAGGTCAGTCAATGTCAAATTGTTAATATAAACCGATTTTAAAGATGTAAGTGTCTAATTATATGTTTTCGTGCATGACAAAGTCACTTTTGCAACTTTTATTATTTCAATAATGGTAGTCTTGACCTTGAAATGCCAAATGGCGGCTATTTCAGGTTTCAATGTCAAGACTAACATTTGTACTATTAGGTTACAAAATGAATTTTGTCTTTAGTTGAGTCCTGCAAACATACTTATTTCCTGATGTAAAAATTATAATTTGTTAGTTTTCCCATAGCAGAGGCACCTTCACTAATTATTATCTCTAGTTGGGGTAAAGTTTCAAAGCCGGTTTTGACCTTGTTTACGTTATGCTGATGATGATGTTGATTGTTTATTACATTTAATTACGTCATCCCTTTATATATCACTTTAGTTTTGTATTCAAACATCTAATAATTACTTTACTTATATCAATATTACCTATTACTTTATTTTGTAGTTCTTGTAATTTAGCTTGAAATGTTACACTGATCAGTGTGTATAAATCATTTGAACTTGGTCGAATGAATTTGGGTGATGAAAATGTACTTTTTTTTTTATTGAGAACCATACTTACGCCAAGTTTAAATGGCGAAGACCAAAACCACAATACTGTATACTTATGTAAATTGGTAAATTTCCAAATTCTTGGAAAAAAAATAAAAATATTAAATGAAATATTACATTTCAGAATGTTTAAATAACCTCCATTGTGTGTTGTATGCGAACAACCACCTATAATACAACCTATTTCCTCTCATCCTCTCTTGACCGTGGTCAGCGTCGGCCTCCGCTCTGCTCTTGATATTACAAGAATTATACATACCTTTTACAAGACGCTGCATTGTTGAAATTCTTTGATTCTATGGGCCCCTCATGTGGACAAACTCCCAAACATATTCGGGCGGCGCCACACTACTTTGGTGTTTTTAAGAAATTGTTGAAAGCATACCTTTCATTGATGAGTAATTTTTAACCAGTGTATTTATCTATCTTGATTTGTGCATTTGTTTGTATGCGCCTTGATATTTCATGATTGCGCAATATAATTTTTGTATGTATTGTATGTATGCGAAACTGTCATAAAATGCGATGATGTGGAAACTGTTATGGTGTCCATATATATTTCTTGTATTAATATGTTTTCAATTAATTATAACAGGTAATGCACCGATTCAAAGATTCACATTTTATTAAAACAACAATAAACGTGTTAAAATAAATGCATATCAAGTGTTAAAATAACGCTTTAGTATATTACCAATTATGGTTATGATAATCTTATTACAGCCGGGTATAATAACAAAATGAAGTTAGGTCATTCATACACGGTTGCCAAAAATAAGCCCCCCCCCTAAATCCCAAGGACATTTCGTTGCATTAACGTCCCTTCACTAGAACTGCATGATTGGAACATTTTAAAAGGTTATGAAGAGAGGAAAATTTGGCTCTGCCCAAAAAGTTTTGCTTTTCAAAACCCGCTTTGACAATCAAGACATACTCCCTTTTTTCACACATGATTCTCCTGAAAAAGTGGCACTTTACCGTATTCCAAGGTCTAAAGTCAAGAAAATTATCAATTTACTACAACGATTTCATTTCCATATTCAAAGCTTAAAACATTGGCTCACTAGGTAAATCAATAACCAAGACAAAATACAGGAAAGCAAAGACAGAATGTTAGCTTTTACAGTCATTAGTATCAAATAAATAAATTTTTCCTTGCATACTCTGGCGCTTTTTAATGAAAGTATAATTTTTGCAAATGCCTGTTTCAATCAAAAATAAGCTTAAATTGTTTTGGTCATCCAGGTTTAGACTCAATAATCAGTGTTTCTTCTCTTTCCCTCTGCACTGATGACTTAGTATGTTTACACATGCTGTTAACCAATTTGCTGATGTTCTATTTATCAATTGATGACTGTGGTTCCATGCTCGCTGGATAATCCACCACGTTTTGAGCCATCTAAGCGTTCTCCTTGTGTCGCTCTGCTTTTACCTTTCGACTGGTGTTGCTTACACAAATTTCAGTTCATTTTTGTTTTGTTTGTCTCATTTTGCATGCTGATTATTTGTTTGCCATTCGTTCATGTTTTACAAAGCTTATTTACTTCAGACTGAAATGAAAATCGTTGTTGTACATTGATAATTTCTTTACTTTAGACATTTGAATACGGTAAAGTGCCACTTTTTCTGACAAGCACCATTTTTGGGAAAACGGAGCGTGTGTTGATGCCAAAAGTGTTCGTTGACAAAACAACGAGCTTTGTTGCATAGCAGCCAAAGTTTCCCCCTCCTCTCTTTAAAACTAAAAAAACTTTTCAAGTTTCTAAACACCCCATTTTTAAGTGAGTATGCAACAACAATGTCTCCCAATTATTAGGGATGGGGACTTTATTTTTTGGGAATCCCTTATTAGTGAGGTTTGATCTGAAAACCAACCCCTAAACGTCTAACCCGAAGGCCTATTCAAACGTCTACTATGGAAAATATTGTCACCAAGGGAAAAAATAGTGATTTTGAATTAGCTACAGGCGTTCGAATATGCGTTCGCGTTATACTCGTTAGAATTAGAGAATAAAGATGAGATTTTTTGTTTTGGCATCTAGATGGTGTCATAATGGATTGGCATCCAATATTTTTGAGTGGTGAATGCCCGGCAGCAGCCGGTAATCCACCACGATAAATATGGCATGCCCATCATTATGACACCATCTAAGATGGCCAAAACAAAAATATCATCTTTTATTCCTCATTCTTATTTAGAATTGTGTAATTTTTTTGCTTTTTATCGATATATTTATTTGTCAAAAATATCTCACATCATTTTTTTCTTATCATTTAAATAATGCACCCCCTCCTGAAACAATGTTTCAATCCAAGACCAAAGTCCATCGCGCGGTGATCGCAACTGCGAACTTGCATTTGCGTACCAACGCAAAATCAACTACGCGTATAAACGCCCGCTTGCGCGTGTCATATATTCGACTACAAACCGCGTATTGTGCCCGCACTACATCTATCCCATAATGGATGGGCCGTAGCTTTGACCTAATCTACATCCCCAAATTTTCCGTGCTAACAAGCTAAACCACGCCCAACTGCAATAGAATAGGCGTCGAGTTTTTCACAACCTCGCTAAGGGTCGTGTTTGTATCTGTACATCGTACATTCTAATCGCCACCAATACATTAACCATGCAGTTATCTCTCATATTTATCGTTTTAGGTATTCTAAACATTTATCCGGTATGCATAGCACAAATCCCCATTCCGCTTCCCCGTAACCCGAAATTTGCTATCGGTAACTCATATTGTCGTTTTATATTGTCTTTATCATGCATATGGTATACTTAAATTGAATTGAAGTTAGTTGACTCATCTTGTCCATTTACGTTATCGGGCAGCCATCGCCCAATCAGCGTCATGGCCGCAACGTGTTGTGAGAAAGTAGCACGCGTTGCGAAATTGTTGGCCGAAACTCGTTTCGGTGTCGGCCAATTAGAAGGATGAATTCCTGTGACGTAATTTAACAATATATCCACCACGCGATGGAAGTTCCTAGCAACGCCTTGTGGACCTCAGAGCTAGTGTCGGGGTTTCGCAACCCTTCCTACGCGTTTGCGCGCTTCATCATAACACTTGTCTAGGTGCACAATCCCTAAGGATCATAACGTAGTCCAGAATGCTATTTAAAAAAAAATACTTCACAGAATTCATTATTTTTGATTGGGCCCACTCGCAACGCGTTGCCTGAAATGTGCAACATGTTGTGATCTATCTTGTCAAGACGGCCTCCATTTTATTAAATTCCCCAGCCGCGAGCGCGCGCCGAAGGCGCGTGTCGAACGCCGGAGGCTTGAGGCCGATTAAGATGGCCGAGCGGATCAAGGCGTCTTTGCGCAAATTGGTTTTTCCCTGTGCAAGCCTTTAATGTGTCAATCAAAGTATGTCGTCAACGTAGCACCGCCCCATTTCACATCGATGACAACGTTTTCGATACTTGCGCCAATATCGATTACGTCGCCCGTCAAGATTACCATATCGATTTTTTGCACGGCCTAATTGGCATACGATTCAATCAAAATATTCACATCGACGAAGTCCTTGACAGCTGCGAGTGCGAGTGAGTCTTACGGTAGTGAGATGGCGAATGTCTAGTATTTAGCCAGCTCTGGCAGAAATCAAAGTCCCTAAAAGTTTTTTCCACTTCCCTGCACAAACACACCGAAATATGACACTAACTAGGGCATACGTCAGTCAATTTATCAAAGATTCTTACTGCAGTGACCAGTCAAATTGCCACTCACAGTCCACAGACATGACAAGTGAATTTTGAACTTAAACTTAAAATGATGAATCCTGACCGCGTATCATCATGCCACGCACATGTGGCGTGTGGCGAACATCCCCACATTCAAGCCAGAAATGAAGTCTAGTTCACAATTCCGACGCCGAGAATTTAGGCCATGCACCTCCTAGTATGCTAGTCTAACAAGAACTTACCACCTCGGCACCTTACCACCATGACAAATTGACAGCACCTCCACATACTGCAATTAAGGCTAAACTCTCTAAACCATGGCTGATGAACGATGCCATGACCCTACGTTACAATCAACATCTTTTCACTACAATTATTGAATTCACATTTATAGTAACGTGTTTCATAGCAGTACCGAAGCCTAGCTTCAATACGCTTTTCAATCTCCATTTACTCAGCACCGCCCGGACTCAGGCACGACTGCAAGCTAGCTCGAATATCCTACCCCGTCACCGCGATCCTACCAGTTACAAACGATGCATTGTCATTTCACCATGATTTTCACCGGGCCGTTTCCCGGGCCGTTTTTCACAGCAGCAGAGTGTTCGCCATTTTCATTCCCAGCTTGCGTAAGGGATCCTCGCTGTCATGGCTGTATATCGTCCTTGTTTTTGAAATCCTTTACCAAAACTCAATAATTGAATGGTTTATTTATCCTTCCAATAAACCGTATTGGCGTGGGGGGTGGGTGTATATTTTAAGGAGAGGGAACGATGACTTCATCCTGCACGCCAATGCACGATTCTAGATATTTCGCGGAAGAATTCCCCAAATCAATGAGTAACAAAGAACGAAAATAATTGCGAAAAGTCTTGATGACGACTCCGCTTTGAAGCGGTCGAGAGGGGCGGGATCACAACAAATTGAATAAATAATCAAAGCCTTGATAAAGGCTAGTTATGACCTTTCTCACAGCGGTTGCGACAATACTTGTGACCCCTTATGGCTTCCCATAACACGAAGAGATTCTGAGGATAACATTTGATCTATAGTTGGAGTAATATTTCTTGACCAAGTTGCTAAGTACGCCCGCATGTAGACGCATTTCATGCACGCAACAAGGCAACGCGAGCGGACGCCAGGGCCAAGAAATTAATTACCAAACTATAAATAAAAGCTATAAACTACTAATTTTTTTAGAGGTTTATTGGTAAAAACGTACAAAAGACAAACAAAATAATTAAGTTTTGAACCTGCGTGCGTCATAATCGGTCCCCAGAAGCACGCTTGTATATTCTGTCGAGGATACATAAAATGCTAGATCATTTATTACACATAGGGGCATAAATACTGCTTGATTATTCAGGTATGATTTAATTGCTTGTTTAGTCTGTAAAGGAAATTACACTATTAGTCCAGGTACTTCAGATCTATGTAGCCAGAATGCGAAAATAAATAAGTCGTAGCTGTTTTGGGGTCAGGTACAGTTTCCTAATGTTGTAAGGGATCAAAATCCCCAAGAAGTCCCTCGTGTGCGAATTGAGGAAATAAGGTGCAAGGGTTGATACAGGGGTAAAAAAAATGAAAAATGATCAATTGAGTTTCAATTATTGGACTATGGTATCTTCTAATCACACTTAATAGAAATGCCTAGTTTTGTCCCTAACTTTGAACTTTATTTGAGGCATACAGCCCCAAATTGGTTCAAGGTCATCGTGGGGGTAAAAGTTTTCAAAACAGACCATTTTAAATATTACCTGATTCAATTACTCGTACATTGGTACGGTCATACAGGGTTCACAAAAAATAAGTTCCCCCTAAAATTCGACGACATTTCGTTGCATAACTTCACTTAGAACTGGATGTTTGAAAAGTTTTAAAAATTTTTAAAGAGAGGAACATTTGACTCTGCCACAAAAGTTGTTTGCTTTTTCTTTCAAAAAACCTTTTGGCGTCAACACACATTCCCTTTTCCAAAAAGAATGTTGTCAAAAAAGTGGCACTTCAAGGACTGAAGTAAGAAATTCATTTACAACATCATCGATTTCATTTCCTTTCTTTTAGTTGGGCGGTTCCTGCAAGTAAATATGCGTAAAAATAATTAACACTAGGCACAACAATAAACAAACAATACAAATAGGGCAGTATAAATATGCGATGAGAGTTTGTGTAAGCAACACCAGGTGAAACATAAAGGAGAACCTACTCTGGCTCCACGTGGTGGATATCCCGCGAGCATGGAACCACATTGATCACCAGAAACATCAGCAATGGTACACAACAGGTTGTAAACGCTGCAATGATGTCATCAATGCATATGGAGGAAACATTGACTTGAGTCTCCCCTGGTGACAAACAATTAAGCTTATTTTGATTGGAAACCGGCATTTCAAACATTACCTCCGTCATTCATAAAAAGAGCAATTATGCCAAAGAAAAATGACTCTATTTTATCTTAGCAAAGGCAGTCAATATTTACTAAATTAAAAAATCAAAAGTTTTTTATTTGTTTGATATGCGTCAATGGTTCGTTTAAGCTTATTTACTTCCGACCGCATAAAGAAAGGAAACGAACGAAATCAGGCCCAAAGGATAATTTCTCGACTTTAGAACCCCCTTTGCATCGGTTTTAAAGTGCCACTTTTCTGAACATCTTTTTTGGAAAAAGAAAAGCGAGTGTGGACGTGTGTGTTGTTGCCAAAAGGTGTTGTTTAAAAAGCAAAACGACTTGCACATGAGCTAAATGTTTCCTCTCTTTAAAACTTTAAAAATGTTCTAAAACATCCAGTTCTAGTGACGTTATGCAATGAAATGTTCTTGAATTTTAGGGGGAATTATCTTTGGGAACCCCTTATTAAGATGGCAAAAATGCTCATTAGCACTCTCTACATGCTAACACGAGAGGATTATTTTCACTTTTTTCTTTTTATCCATTTTTACTTTTTGCAGCAAACATATTGTGTTATATTGCCACATTTTCGTTTTTTCCAAGTAATATTTACATTGTTGTGTATCTTGTGCTTTGTCTTGAGATTATTTTTGCATCATCTATGTTATTTTTGTCCGATTAAAACCAAATATAGCCCTTTAATCTCAAATTGATGAGAAAAACTTGCATTTTAAACCATAAAAAAGTATCATAAAAACAAAACAATATGTTTTTGTCATACGATTAAAGGAATATTTTTTTTTTATTTGCGTTGTTTTTTTTTTTTAAAAAAAAAACCAGGGCCCAAAATTTACAGAGTTTCCTTACGTATTATTGTTAAAATATTTTGTCTTGTAAAATCATTTAATTACACAATAGGTAATGATTCAGGATTAACTGTCAACTAGTAACTTAATGTTTAATATGGTCAAATTAGATCTATTTTCCTCTTTGTCTGCCCAAGGGGAAGCTTCCATGTTTAAAATAAAACAGACTTTAAACAAGGAAAAAACAGACTCGTAAATTATTAGTATTGCAGCAAGTTTATTTAAATTTAAAAAAAAAAAAAAAAAAAAAAAATTATACTATATTGCATAAAATATACTAAGTCAATAAATGGTTGTTACAATTTTTAAGCCACTTGTCTCCCCATTGGACAACATAACAATGGTGAGCCAATTCTACACATAGGTTCTTACACATAGGTGAGCCAATGTCGACCAAATTTGGTGGGAGAACATTGGTATGGTGAGCCAATTGTATGTCCATAGGGGTTATATATTGGTGATTGAGGGGGGGGGCCAATGTCTGCAGAAGTTGGATTATACATGGTGAGCCAATATCTGCAATAGGTTGTATAAAGGGTAAGCCAATCTGTCTAACTAAAACCCAAAGTGGGTACACATGTGTAAGCTAATATCTGCCTACAGTATGGTATACATTGGTGAGCAATTTGTCGCCCATTGCACAAAACATACATTGGCAAGCCAATTGTTACCCATAGGTTCTTATACATTGTAAGACAATTGTCACCATATAATGAGGAGGGAAGGAAACATTGGTGAGCCAATTGTCTGTCCATAGGTTGTTATACATTTGTGAGACAGTTGTCTGCCACAGTTTGGGATACATTGGTGAGCAATTGTCGCCTCAGTGTGGTTACACATGGTGAGCAATTGTCTGCCTAGAGTTTGCTATACATTGGTGAGCCAATTGGCTGCCCATTGGAGGGAGACACTGGTGAGCCAATTGCCTGCCCATAGGTTGTTATATCTCGGTGAGTCAATTGTCTACCTACAGTTTGGTATACATGGTGAGCCAATTGTCTGCACATAGGTTGTTATAGATTGGTGAGCCAATTGTCTACCTATAGTTTGGTATACATGGTGAGCCAATTGTCTGCCTACAGTTTGGTATACATTGGTGAGCCAATTGTCTGCCTATAAGTTATACATTGGTGAGCCAATTGTCTGCCAATAGGTTTTATACATTGGTGAGCCAATTGTCTGCCCACAGGTTGTTATATATTGGTGAGCCAATTGTCTACCTACAGTTTGGTATACATTGGTGAGCCAATTGTCTGCCCATAGGCTGTTTTACATTGGGGAGCCAAATGTCTATACCTCGGAGGGGATATACTGTGGCACCAATTGTCTTTTATAATTATAAGAAATTGTCTGCCAACAGGTTAGCAAAGGAAATTTATGATACAAGTTTTGTAGCTATTGGACCTTTACTTTTTGAATTGTGTCAGTTTGATGTTGTCAGCCCATTTTATAACTTTACTTCATATGACGTTTGATCTTGTTGTGTGATCTTTGACCTCATCATCATATGGATATTTCCAAGGGGCATCTATGACCCAATATCTGTAGCAATTGGACTTTTACTTCTCGAATGAGAAACTTTATTTGAAACTTTAACCTTTGAAAACACGACCATACGGGCATGCAGCCATACGGGCATGCAGCCATATGGGCAGACAGAATTAAGGACTGGTAAATGTCACCTCCTGCAATTCTTGCAGGCATCAAAAAATGGATCATGATCCGGTCATCCACTTTTAACTTGGATAAAATTGTTTCTTGCCAAAAAAAACCCAAAAAATCCAAAATTAATAATTTACGAAGAATTTGCAAAATAAAAATTTCAGTTGTAGTGTAACTCTAATAACAAAGAGCAAAATATAATTCTTTTTTGGGGGTTAACTCATGCACAAAATCAATATAAAAAACATAATTGGTTGCAAAATTTATATCTCATGAACTATAGCATTTTTTTCTCAAAATTTAACATATACAATTTATGTAATTACATCAGGGTGCATACTTTTAGTGATATCATTGGTTTTCTTCTTCTCAAAGACACCAATTAGATTAATTCTTCTAGAGCACATGAGCAACTTTAAAATGTACCTTAATACCAATTAGTTTTACTTTAGTAGAATGGTATAATATAGGGCCTCATATTTTGTACAACAGATTTTGTTAAAAGTGATTGTTCCGATTTATGCCTATTGTGTTCTATGCTTGATATGAGAGCCTGGCACTTGCACGTACACCCTGTCAAGTACCGTGGGAAACAAGCTTGCGTTTTTGACGGTAGAAGCAATAATGCATATTGCAAAGCCCTATTCAATACTCTGCTAATTTTGATGGTTAACCACTAAAACGGCAGTTTTTTGGTTATATCTTGAGAATGAAATGGATTTGCAGGCTAAAATTTCAGGACGATAATGAGAAAAATACGGCCTTTCATCTGATATCAAAATCAATACTACTTCCGGGAAAATCAGGGGGGGCTCAAAGACGATCGGAACACGTACCTTTAATGGGTTGATTTGATGTTTTGACATCTGTAAAGCCTTTTTTCTCTACAAGCCTTTCATTTTAATGATTTTGCAATTAAAATTAGTACTTACAGAATTTTTTGCATGATCATGAAATGCCTTGTGGTTCTTGAATTTTTGGAACACTTTATCCCTAAGTACCGTACTGACATGTGTTTAGTACACTATAGTATAAGCACATTGCAATGCATTATGGGATTCATTCAAACCACCCTCTGAGTACAGCAAATGCAGCCATTGAGTGCTTTCAAATATGTTTTGCAAAATATCAGGTCCTACATAGGAGATAATTTGCAAACAGATTTTTTTTGGTGCATTTCCACTCAAATATTTTTTTGTTTTGTTTTGAATTTTGTAAAGCTTCTATTTCTTCAAAACCCTTTCATCTGGATGATTGTTTGCAAGAGGTTAAATCTGTTGAACAAATTATTAGGATCATGTTTTTAAGTTGGGACCCAATTGCGTTGCATGTGCATTTTTAGGCAAACTACATGATTTTACAGGTTTGATGCTATAACGTTTAAACTGTACATTTTACCCCTATAATAAGTACATATATTCTGAGAGCATATACTCTGCAAATTTCAGTAACAATACAATTGGCTTCATCATACAGGGTGTAACAAGCAAAATAAGTAAGAAAAGGTATTCAGTTTATGGGTGTCACCCCCTAAACATACAGTGATGATGCATATTTTGGCACTTGTTTAATATAATTAACAAAATTGCCCACCAAGCCATGTACAACTTTTATCGGACAAATACTTCCATTACACAGATACAGGGTGTTCCAAAATTAATGCGAGATTTCTTCCATTCTCCCTATACCTGGTACTGAATAGACATATTTTCATGATTGAGATGTGTTACTAGATGTAAAATCAGCAAAGCAATCCAATTATGAAAGTTAGAAGAGAATTCGACAAAGCGTTTTCGTGAAAATTGCCTTTTTTGATCAAAATGGAGCACGAGGGCGCTTTTTCAGATTTGTCGCAAACATTTGTTGTTTTGTAGGTACTGAGGTAAAGAGGATCACAACCTAGACCTGCCTATGATATTTGAACCTAATATCATGCTTTGTTTGTCCGTAGCACCCATTTGTAGCATTGTGCTCCTCCGCCACGTGCTCCTCCACCACATGCTCCTCCGCCACATGATCCACCCCTGACTTTTTACACTTAACGAGTTACAGTAATTAGTGCAAACTAAAATCATATTTTTTGCTTCAGAAATTGGAATGCCAATGTACAAGGAAAAGAATAATACCAAAACAAGCTCTGTCTCATATAAATAACAAACTACAAGCATGTAAACATTTTTTTTATGGCCAAAATGGGAATTTTGATTTTCAACCCAATGCGTTTTGCCAATATAACCAATATGTTATTACTGTATGTATAATTTAGACCAAACCTAACCAAAAATAACGTTTCCACTTTCGCCAGATTGATTTTGTCATGTGGGGCAAATAAAGCTCAGTCACGTTTGTGACCTCAGCCAAAAAGGGGTTTTTAGAATTCCAACTTCAACTGTAAAATTCTGTGAATATTTTTGTACTCACATTCTTATATTTATTTCAGAAAGACATTGGTATTTTGGCATTACAACATGTTTGGTAATTAAAAGTAATATGCAAACATTACTGGTAAATAACAAATTTATATCACTAAGTACGGTCACATGTGTGACATTGGTGGTTATGTGTGTGACATCTCCATTGACTTATAATACAAAATTGATGATCATTGTTAATGTGCACCAAAAATGAAGTTGTAATAAAATCTTGTGTATTTCCATATTCTCAACTATTTCAAACACTTTCATTACAATGTCATCAGTAGTAACTTGCAAACAGCAATACTACTCCTGGTATGCAGATTTCCTGTGTTGAAATAGTGCAAGTCTGCTAAAATTGGCAACTTCACCCCAAACATTCAAAAGACACATGGAAATCAAGTTTAAACCAGTCTTTATTAAAATTAATTGTTGTTTGCTTGTTTAAACTGATCATATTCATTTTTAACTGTTAATAAAAGTTACACTGCTACCTTCTTCAATATGACCAGAATTTATGTCCTTCAAATACATGTGTGACAGTAATTAGCACATCAATAACTTTTGAAAGGAAAGATCTAAGCCATTTATTTTGTATAGTGGAAGGTACATATAAACTGGCTTTTGACATGAAATATGAACATACTGAGACATTGGTTTTCTAGTAATAAAAACTTGTTGGATTTTGGTCACGGTGTGACATTACAAAGTCAATTCCTATTTATCTGCTTAATATTGTCTAATTCCTATAATTTTTTTATTTTTTTCAACATAATTTTGAAAATTGAAGTCCATGCAATACTTTAGGCAGTATTACAAACAAAAATTAAAAGCTATTTAATATAAAACTAAAGAAGCAAAATGGTGTAATAATCTCACTTTTTTATCCCAAAATATTAAGACGTTCATTTATGCAAATAAGGGTGTGAGTTGGACATATTGTTTTAAAAATATCATGCAGGAAACTTGGACGGATGGTTAGCGTGATAATGTAAAGAAATTTGCAATACCATTAACTTCATTTTTTTACCAAAAAGGTTTACTAAGAATGCAACAAATCCACCCTTTTAGGTGCCCAATTTAAAAAACATGACCATAGGTGCTATAGAAAAGTGATATTTTGCAAAACTGATTTTTTTCCTCTGAGATTTGATTTTTGACATCTTAAGCCAACCCCCCCCCCCCCCCCCCCCCCCCCCGAAATCCTTACAATTGAAAGACTACTTGCTAGGGTACATACAGCTAAGGTGGTTTATATTTTGCAAAACAGATTTTATTTGTACATTTTGATTAAAATTAAATAAATTGCAGTAAAGATTTGAAATTCAGTAAGCCTTTGGTCAACATAACAGCAGCTCAGAAGACAAATATAATAATAAATAATGATATATTGGCTTTTATAAAGCGCCATTTCATCTAGATCACAGCGCTGTTGCCTATTTAGTATTACGCTGCCCCCCCCCCCCGCCCCTCAGGAAATTGACAATCATTTCGCGGGCAGCTGGCCAAGCGCACAATCCTATCAGCACTTAGATTGTAATATTCCCCATAACAGCTACCCGAATATCGCATGGGTCGATGAGGCAAGTGAGGTAAGTGCCTTGCCCAAGTGCACAACACATTGGCCGCAGCGGGGCTCGAACCCACAACCTTTGGATCATGAGCTGGCAGTCATATCCACTGGACCACATGTGCCCTTATAATCCTTTGCGCGTGAACCATATTATAGACGGGTAATGGCGTGTTAAATCCATTTCTTTCTTGTCGCCGGGAAGGTAACATCGGTCAAGTGTATCAACACAGCTATACGCTAGAGTACAAGGTCACGAACGGTACACAAACTCAATGTTAAGCACTGCACACGAATTTGAAATTGCCAAGTCCAAAAGAAAGAAGAAAATAAACATGCAATGATGCAAGTCCGATATTCCTAGCCCCGTTCCTAGCCCGACAAATCATACATCTTTGCTAGACTCAGTCTCAACTTCAATCCTAGACTCAAGTTACCGTCTCTGTTTACCTGTCCAAGTTACCGCCTATTCTACCAAATGACCCTACAAACAGTTAAACAAATAAGTAAAAATGCTGGATATATCCACTGAAACTTGTATATAATTACTAGAAATTTATAAGTAGGGAATCATGTGGCGAAAGTAATACGAAAGTACGAGTGGAATTTGTAAACACAGAGCTGATACGCTGTTGTGACGTAAATCATGTAAATAGTCTCATATTACGTGTCGTTGTTTTAATCATGCTACTGGCGGACGTTAGGGGGCCTCCACTCAATTCCTTTTCGCTCAATCGTACGCTCTAAATGCCCTACAGTTGATACTAGCTTTCTGGCTGGTTTCAAGATATTCGAAGATGAAGAAGAAATATTGGAAAATATGTTTACACAAAGAAGCGCATAGCAATCGGATCATTTCTTGATCGTTCATAAAGGAAAAAAGGGAATGTAGTGCGAGCAAGCTCGTGCGCAGAGTGGCCCATCCTTTCTTTACGTTAGCGTTGGGCCAGACTCCTCCCCTGATCGTTCATATACTATAATAGAATGAACGCAATGGACTTAAGCGCAGCTCTCGAGAATATAACGGTGTGTTGTTGTCGGAACTCTGTTACGTGTTATGTTGCTATGAGAGGTTCCCGGGTGGCACGGAAAAACAAAAAACAATTTGCAGGAGAAGAGAAGGAGACAAAGGTACTTGGGAAAAGGGGGTCTTTCTGAAGCGTGTTGGTCAAATCCTTGAATCTTCTCAGGTTTACAAAAAAAATTCTAAAAATTGACCCTCCTGCAAACCTTAAAAATCTTTTTCGTTTAATTTGGTTTCCTTTCACTCTGCAAATTATCATAAGGCCTTTGTTTCATAGGTAGATGCAACTTTTGCAACCAGGGGGTCATTTTTTCAAACACATATTCAAGCTTTCGTTTTTGTCTTCCTGTGTGGGTAAGAGTATAGAATTTAAGACAAAAATTAGGTTCTGGAGCTTATCTTTTCTCCTTTATTGCTAGTTTTTATCACAACGTTTGAAATGAGCAATTTTGGTGAAAAAAAAATACAATAATTTTAATGGAAATTTATTGTAAATACCAAAAGAAATTAGAATTGTCCTAATCATTTATTTCACATATGCCATTTTATGGCAAAGCTCTGGCTGAAATAGGAACTTTCAGCTTAAATAATTTTGGCCATTTTATAACACTTTTACCTCTATTTTGCGACCAAAAACGGGTTTTTTTTCCATAAAAAAAGTTTTAAAGAACAAAAACAAAATAGTAGAGAGAGAAATTTTCCATAGATTAAGTATCCAGTTTGTAAAAATATGGTGTTGTAATGCCGGCAAATCTAACTCAATGAAATGGGCAGATAATAAAACCTTTATGTGTTTGTTGCTGGACGTGGACATGTGAACGGAATTTGAACCCTAAAATCATTCGTTGGCCACTTACTAAAACACAAATCTAATTTTATGCTTTTACAAGGAAGTTCTATGACTACCTCCAAATAATAAAATGCTGTATTCAACCCTAATGCCTCTCTTTTCCAATGTTAAGACAGCTGTTGGTTTGTCGGGGTGCCTTTGTTTACTGCTTGTGCTGGACGTGAACAATGTCAAATGAGAAGGAAGTCCTTTTTTTTTTACAAACAGACTAAAACTGACAAACACTTCAAATAACTTTTTTATTCACAAGCCCATGCAACAACTATAAAAATCTATTAGATAGAAGTTGCAGAACATTATTTCCTATTATTTTACAAGTATTACAATAAGTGGCAGGACGTGACAAGCCTAGTCACGTCCTGCCATGTGAATGGAAAACTTCTCATTGGTAAAGCAAAGACACATTAGAAAATTGTCTGTCAAAACTATAATACAATTTGATAGTATGGTGATTGTGAAGGCATGGAAAGTACCTCGTACAAAAATTAAGTCTCATAAAGATGGAATCTATTTCATACACAGAGCAGACCTTTTGCCATAAATGCTGGACGTAACAAATTTGTGAACGGAAAAATGTGAAACAAGGATTTAATTAAGTGTAACTAAGTAAAATTTGTAACCAGCATCTAATTCTTGTATCAAATAATCTTGAAGGGTCACTAATGTAATACAAATTAAATCCTACAAATATAATTCTTGGTGTGTATGGTATGAATGAATACTGTTAGAAAATGTTGAACGGAAAATGTCACGTCCTGCCACAACAATTTTGCCATGGTTCAATAGTTCCCTTAGAAGGCTTTTCCTATACCTTTGTTTTACATGTTTGAAAAGCTTAACTAAATATTCAACAAAGTAAAACAATCAACAACGGAATGGGCTTCATCAGGGTTATAATGCAGTGGAAAGTTGAAAAAAAAATATACATGTTTTTCAGGTTGACAGCTGATTGACCAGGTTTTGACCATTGGGACCCGAGGTCACGTGAAATACAAAGTGTGAAAGGAACTTGGTTAAGATAAGCTGGAGGTAGAGGCATTGTAGGGACATAAGCAGGGGTGTGATGCAGTTTTGTGAAAAAAATCCCGAATTGGCAAAAAATCCTGAAAAACAGGTAAAATTGACTTTAAAATACAGGAGAATCGGGGGAATTTTAAATAAAGTTGCGGGAAATTTTTGAAAAATAAAAAAACTCCTGAACTCAGGAAAAAAAGAAAAATCCTACCTGCATATTAAGTGCAAATACCTACAATGATCTTCAAGGGCCGCGCCCTCTCTATTTTTAAACAGGTGGGTCCAAAGTGAAAAATGCCTTAAGTTGCATCTAACCTATGAAACAGGCCATTAAGCTATTTTGAACACCATTATTTCAGTTATCCAAGTTCTGCATACAATGGCCTTCATTTCTTTTTAACGTTTCAGCACGTAAGAGATTTTCCTGTTCAACTGAAAACAGCAAAAGCATAATTGATGCTTTTGGGGATTTGCGTTCTGTATCTGGGTTCTGTTGCGGCATGCCCGGTGAAACTTTCTTTCCACTCACGCATATACTTGCCCTCATCCAGTGGATCACCACCAAGCACTGTCATCTTGTAACATCTTCCAATAAATGGTTGTTGACTTTCAGGGTAGTCCCTTCAAGTTCATTAAAGCCAAAGCACCTGTTTGGAGACTGCATATGAATTGACGGTTGTGGCTTTTTTGTCGTTGACACTACCTTTGCTTGCCAATTTTGCTCTGTTAGAAACAAAGAAAAAGACAAAATAGTGTTATGCAACATTGAAAAATTACAGTTATGCAAAAACTTCTGAGCATAGATTAGGCTTAAGTGTAAAAACTGCTTCATACTAAGGCAATACGAATGATCAAGATGATAGGTTCAGTAAGTCTCTCACATTTCTGCCAGTACCTAAATCCAAGATGTATGGAATTATTCATTTTACACAAGGTCTGTTTTCGAAATTAACTTCAATAGGTCACAAATTTGCACCTGTATATCCAAACAGCTCAAACAATTTACATTTTAATCGGATGTTTTTGTGAGATACTTGGAAGAGAAAAAGCATGTGAAAATTGGGCCATGATTGTCGCCCACCTCCAATCCCGCAAAATATAAAATAATTTACCTTTATGAAATGTTATAGGGGAAGTTCAAACAAATTGTATGTTTTGGTTATGTAACCATGACACCTTCTAAGAGGAAGGATTTCTCTCCCTTAAATTCCAAATATCTTTTTATTAATCCCTATAAACCTGTTAAGATTAGGCACCGGAAGAAAAGTTTGAGGAAACAGTTCTTTTTTATATGTGGTTTTCATAAATCAGAAGCATTACAAACTAGAATTTCGCTTTTCTCGGCTTTCGCACTCACTGTATTCAAAACCTAGTTACAACTTAACCTCAACATGACTTATGACCTTTGACCTCATCACATATGAGGATCCCAAAAAAAAAAAACCTATGACACATGTGGTTCCAATAATTGAACTTCAACTTTTTCACTGAGGTCCATTTAAAAAAAAAAACATTTTTAGTAAGACATATAATATAGATATAGACACACACTGCAAAACGGATTGCAAATTGTCCTGCCGCCTATGCGGGGGGGGGGGGGCGGCCCACAAAGCCCAATATAAGAATCCAAGAAAAATCATCCTGCTATCCTATATTGTTATGTTTTTTGATTTTTGTAAGTCCATGTCTGTTCCTAATAACACATATAGTCATATAAGGTTTAAGCGCGAGAGGGGGGAGGAAGAAATAGAAGTTTGCATTTTTTCTATTGTATCTATAATTTCCTCAAAGCAAATTCAGCGTGATTTTCTTACACATCAATTGTGCTTCGACTTTAGTCTTCAGGCGCTGGTACTCCTGCATCAAGCTCCCCAATTGGTTGTTTGCAACTGACCTATGAATCAATTCTTCCAGTGGCCATGTCCTGGATCTGGTGGAAGCGAAAAAGGTAAAAGTATCTATTAATCCACACCTCATTTCTTCCATTTATTAACTCAATAACAAAATAAGTTTGTGAGAAAGAACATTGTGTGGATTTGTGATAACTTGGTATGATACCATTGAGTAAATAATTATATGTAATCATAATACTTAATAACAAGTACTGTGATGAATCACATAAAAAGTTTCAGACAACTGCTCAAGCAGATTATGTATATGCCGCTTCTGACGAATTAGACCATCAAAAGGTACGGTCAAATAAAAACTATTCCAGTTTTTCTCCTTCTCCCTAAACCCCTAACTGTAAATATCATATATTGCTGATGTCACAATATCAAATATCTGGTTGAAAGCAGACTTGTATAAACTAAAACAGGATAATTCCATGGTAATGAAGGATATTTTTTGATGTTTTTTGGACTTTGAACCAGTTGTCAAAACAAATGATTTGATTACTATATCAAATAACGCCATAATTCTGGGCATGCTCACATTTCACCATTATTTTTAAACAATCATTTTCTTTATTAATTTTGTAATTCATGAGCTTGGTAATGGACGGACTATTGGTGTCAGTAACAACTTTAAATTGTATATACAATAGAGAAGATTTGTTCAAGTCTATTCAGACTTCCACATTTATGCTTCTATGAGTGGTCCTCTGCCTTTTACTCACATTACCTCTTCAGGTATTGGTACCATTATATTTTTTGCTTTTTCTATTCACACATCTAAAACATCTTGGCCAATATTTCCCATCACTATGACATGAGGCACAGTACTCTATGTTTGCAGTTACTGCAGTGGTTATTAGTACAGCAGTTCATATTTTAAAATACACATATATCCTAGCTTCTATGAGATTTTAGCCCAAAATTATGCTTGAGAAGCATATGGTCCATTGTTCCTGGAGCATAAATAATATAAGTCAAATATGCTCGAGAGCATATTGAATATACTCCTGGAGCATATTTGAATGCACAATGCTCATGCTCCTGGAGCATTGGAGAAATATTTTAAGTCACATACTGCTCCAGGAGGGTATTTGCCATATGCTTCTGGAGCATTAAAGTTTGAATTTTAATATTTCTACAGATTAATTTATGCTCCAGGACCATACAGGAGTATAATTTCGGGGCCAAAATCTTATAGAAGCCATAACCTACGTAGATAAAAAAATATTAATGAATACATCCGAATCAGCTGAATTTTGGGGAATACAGTACATTGGCACTGTTGTGTGTGAAAAGGTTAGGTAACTTAGGTTTAATCATACTTCTGTTAACATAACATTTACCTCTGTTAATGACTCCAGATTAGACATATAATGATGCCACCATAGCTGTCTATCATCTGGCATTCTGTTAACATAACCCCATGGAAGGTCCTTCTTCAGGTCTTCAACTTCTAGCTTCTCCAAACTAGGTATAACCCAGTCTGGTGGAACATGAACATCTGGTATGGTCTATAATAAGTGAAAACAACAATTAGTTAAGGCCCTGCACAATTGATTTTTATTTTTGGAGATTTTAAAATTTATCGACGAGTGAGAGAATTCATATTTCATTATTTGGTCATGTCAGTATTGATTGTCAATTGGGACATTAACAACTTTGTTTGAGCGATTCGCATAGAATTAAGGGCAATACCTCCTGTACACAAGCTAATGCATTGGAGGTTGCCCAGTTTGCGCCTACTTTTCTAGTTCTTTTTCTATTCCTACAGGTTTAACAGACCTTTTAACTAAAACCCTCTAAGAACTGCTACTTTTTAAACACAAGCTACATGTATTATCTTCATTCTTGGTCACAAATTTGACCACACTATGTATGTTTTCATAACTAGAACTATAACTATTTCACATAGACAGCCTATTTAAGATGACTGTAAATGCATCCCATGAATGTGGATTTACATGTCTTGTATTGACAATGCTCTATGTAACATAAGCTAACATAAAAGATTAAAAACAAAAATCCCACCACTGCTCACTGTCCTACAAAAGGACCAAATTATAATAACTGATAGATGACCTTCACCCTGACTTCCAAGTCTGGCAGTATTTTATACCCACTGAAATTGAGCCTGACAGTAGGGCATCCCACAGTGAAGTGCCACTGATTGATTTGAGTCCCATATGGATTAGAGAGAGAGGAAAAACTTAATTGAAATTCTATTTATTTACAAATAATGAATTACCGTATTGTTCCTAATAAACGCCCCGGGGGGCGGTGCATTTTTCAAAAGGGAGGGCGTTTATCACAGTCAAAAATGGAAAGTCAAAAATCCCGCTAAAACCACCTTAAATGATTCCCGATTTGAATTTCCTAATGATTTCCAAAAAAACGCGCTAAATAAAAATGCTAAACAGAGACCAAGTGTTTAGCGCCCTAATTTTCTCCACTATCAAAATGGTGCTGTAGTAACCACGAGGTAACTACGTGGTAGCTGCATGTCTACTTCGGTATGGCCTACACCATATACATATTCTCTCCACCTAGTGGGCAACTACATGTACAGGGTAGCCATCATGGTAGGTACTGTAGAGTAGACACATTGTATACCTAATAACTGTACTTTGTAGCTGCCACGGTAGACATGGTGTAGCTGTCGTATAGGCAACCACGCAAGTAAGAAAATGGCTGTGTACTTTATCAAATGCCTTCTCCAAGTCCACAAAACATATACAGTTTTTTCCCTTTTAGCTCGATATTCCTCTTTCAACCACAAAATAACACTGCATCTATCGTTCCCTTCCCTGGAATAAACCTAAATTGCATCTCACTCACTTCCACTATCCTCCGAATCCTATTTTCTATTACTCTCTCCACAATTTATATTGCATGCACCACAACTTACACCCCTATACACAAAACTCATTGACTCTGAACGGAATTCTTCTCCACACATATTTTTTAATAATACCGTGAGATGTTTTTGCTTTTAAAGTTATTTCATATAATCATATTGTCAAATCAGTAACCACATGGTGAGAGGCATCCCTTTCCTTGGTGTTATACACACTAACCTTTAAACAATTAAGTCCCAAGCTGCTCTCATCAATTACAGTCTGGTTGTCTGCCCCGTATTCTGGTTTTGGAAGCCAACAATCATCAACCCACATTTTGTAGTGCATCAGAACTTGGCCGCCACTTCGTCGAAACTTAAACCAATGAGGCTGGCTGTGATTCTGAAACCGCCCAGCCAAATGGGGATCTAACCACTCTTTGACGTTGTACTGTGGAGTAGCTTCCTTTACTTGGATCATTGGTGTGTAAGATTGTTCAATCACATACTTCAAATCTGCATGTGTTAAAGAAAACAATATTATTGACTAACTTAAAAATGTCCAATTTACCTAATAAAACCTTTCTAAATCAATGATTAATGGTTGCAAAGGAGAGGGAAGTTTCTGAGAATTTTTTAGAGGCCCAAGGATATTGGGAGCTTTTTTCATGATTTTTCATTTTTGGGATTTTAACAATAAATACCACCTATCTTAAATGAGCAAGGCCCGATCACTAATTGCCTCATCCACAGATCTCCAGACTTTACAGGATGTTTTCTAAATGTTGGTGTCCAAAGAAGGCTCCCATTTTTCCCACTCTAAAATCTTTGGGCTAAAAGATATGCTTGGTTTGGATGTTGCCCCACTCTGATCGACCAATATTAGTTTTACCGAATACAATATGTCCTTACAGAATCGGATTTTAGCTCTCTCATAAAAACGGACTGAAATACCGGTTTATAAATTTACAAAACTTTCAAATGGCCCATGGGATGCTCTTCAAAAAACTTACTGCTTTAACCAAAAAACAAAACAATCATACAGAACAAAATTCTTATTCATTTTTCACCTCTTTAAACCCCATTAGTGTTATTTTTGTAAGAATTGCTCACAAACTGCGATCTTTAACTCACCATCCAATGTGAATCTGAATCCTTGTTTTGACATTTCCTTTGAAATGCAAGAAAACATCTGGTCCACATCTTCGTGAGTATGACCAACTGGCAAAAAGTGAATAAGGGAATAATACCTGTAGCAAATTTTACAAACTGAGTACAAGATGGATTATTAGATGATTGAGGGGGGGGGGGGGTGGTTAAGATAAGAGGCACCTTATTTAATTGCTTTTACAATTATTATTTGCTGTATCATAACCAGATTGAAGATTGGTATGGTCCTGGGAAAACATGTAGCCAATGATGAATTGTTAAAAAATATATGTAGCAAGGGAGCAACCATGCAGTAACTGTATTGTTGCCACTTGTCATGATTCATTGTATTATGGCCTGTTCATTCAAACTATCAACCAATAAGTACAGACAAGGCAAACAGACTGAGAAGCATTTTTTAGGCTTCTACAGGAAGAAGGTCCTGGCTGTTACTGCTACAAGTGCATTCTTTTGATGCTGCTGGTCTGGTCATAATTTGTCTCGGCTACAAAACCCATATACAGTGTATCCCTGTGTCTTTTTTTTTACGTCAACAAAAAAATATGTTGTCAGGCAATTCCCAGCAAACCGTTTGGGGAAAAACAAATCAAAGCATTTAAAGAGACACTGGCACATTTAAAAATATTGGCGCCCTCATGATTTTTCATAATTGATATTTTTGCATGGTTGTATTAGCTTTATATACTTTAGCGCCTTCACCTGAAAGTAGTAAGGCCAATCAGCGCCCTTATGGGTAAACGGAACGATATTTATAGTTAATGTCCCGGTAAACTTGTTCTTCAGCAGACGACGGAAATGGTGTTTAACACAAGAAAACATATGCCGGAGCCCAATTCCCAAGGCATGAACCCGGTCTGTGACTTTGTGGTTTTAATATCAATAGTATGAGTCTCTGATATTCATTAATAGACATATTTCTGATTAAAGTTACAGCAAACTTAAAATTGGCCTACAAATTACACTGGAGGTCTTAGCCTCTTATTAATGGTCCCTATCTGTTTTTGGGTATGTTTATTTTATCTGTAAAAATATATTCTTCAAATGGCCTATCACTTGTGATCACATTGAAAGAAATTGCATATTTTGTGAAAATTTTCCAGGGCCGCTTAAATCACAAAAATTAAAAGCAATCAACCACCCTTCCAGTACATGCCTGTAAGGGTTTATAGATTGAATGAAGTATGGCTGTCATTTTCCACCCAAGTTATAATTTGTGATTACCAACAGTTTGTCTTGTCCTTTTTAATCTGTTGCATACAATTTGTTTTGCCTCTTCCCTTTGTTGTTTGTCACGATTTTCCCTGTTTTTATTTTATTGATTGGTTGTTCTTGTTATTTAAAAGAGCTAGCACTTGGTTGCCCTGTGTAAAGATTTAAAACTTAAGAATCTATGTATTGACAGCGTTCAACTTTGACTACGTTGAGCGGACACATGTGAAAAAAATATTTAGTTGTAGAACAACACTCAAAATTCTTGATTACTTAAATGTTTCTAAGGGTAAATATCATATTTTTTTTATTGTTTAATTACATTAACACTTAAAACCCCACATTTTTCACTGATTTTGAGAAAAATTCGTTTTTTGGCCAATTTTAGCCAGAAATGGCCGTTTTTCGGGTGACAAATTTGAATTGCTAATTTCCTGTGAGTGTATGAACATGAACACTACATAGTAGTGACTAATTCTTTATGCTAACAGTGACGGGTACATTTGTAATATTCAAATCATTAAATGGGATCAATCTATTTCTTTTATTTTTGTACAGGGTTAGCAGTCGGCGGTCAGGGTGGCAATTGATTTGGGAAAAACAATTTTCACCATTTGTGATTGAAAAAGCCATAACACTCACTTGTATGAGCTCTGGTGAATTACTTATAGTGTCTTTTTGTTTAGTATTTCAATGGCTAAATAGTGATATAAAACTGCTACGTTGACTGTACTGAAAACAAAAACTTGGTAAGATGTTACCCCTACCCCTAAGATTTCGGAGGGGTGTTGAAAAAACTAAAGCTTGCAAACAAAAAATAGTCCTTCAAACTGGCTGGTTTACGGCTAAACAAATATAAACTTCTATAGCCAGACCTCCCTCTAGAGCAAGTATTATATTAATATTTGTTTAGGACTGAGAGTCCCAGTTTTTTGAAGTACTTATTTTTTTTTTTTTTGTGGCCGATTTTTGCTAAAATTTGAGGACTTCGGGCAAAAAATAGGCCCTCGTACAGTGCTTTGGGAAAAATTTCCAAGTTAATATTATGCATGATTTCAGATTAAGTTTCTACCAAAAGTTTCAGCCCTAGAAACTGGCCGGGTATTTAAGTAGGATATCTTTCCACCATGCTGTCCACCAAACTAAGTCCAAGCTGAACTCTGTCGTATATACAAGTTTACTGGGAAAACTCATCTACACCTTGGGATTCAGTTTTAAATTCGTTCTTGCCAGAATTCTATGTTAATTTTTTGGAATTCAATTCTGACTAATTGTTTAATATTAAAAAGAAATGTTTAAACCAACCTCTTCAAAAGCTCCTATTTCTCAAGAGAGTTGCAAAGGACAACAGATACCGATTTTTGTTTTCCTCGTAGCATTTGTCCAGCTGTAGGAGAGCACCTTTCCATGGGGTGGGAGTTTATTCTTATTGTTTATGGAGTACATCATATCGGTGTTCATAGTCATATTTATAGTCGTGTGGCACCTCGCGAATCCCACATAATGTAAAGGTATCTTTTCCCTCTAGGGGCATCTGTGTGGATAACACATCCTGTTCAAAACAAGCATTACAACAAATATAATTAAAGTCATATTGCACAGGCAATTGCTCTGTGGACAAGTAAGAGTTCCTAATTTGATACCAAGTTACACAATTCCCTAGACACGACCATGCACGTTTGTACCATTTTTGTGTACATTACAATTTCCAATTTCTATTGTTTTGAGTTGTTCACATTCTGAGCCAAAACTGTGGAATTAATCATCACAACAGCTTCTACAGTATATATGTTTGGCAATAACTAATCTACCTTGTAAATGTGTACCATATTGTTCATCTGGTCTGAATTTATGTAAAGAACCAAAATGTGTAATACAAATGTATGTGAATGTTTCATCACAGCATGTTATTTGCAAACCACATTTCACCGCTCATGTACTGTATTTATACAGAGTACTGAAAACTCCGTTCCGTTAGAAACTGAAAACCCTTCTTGTAACTAATGTTCCATGGGGGGGGGAAATGAGTCCTGGCTGACAATAAAGAGCTCCAAAGTAGGAGTCAGTTGAGGCACACATGTAATCTAATATTGTGCTTCAGTGCTAAAATGACCACTAGCAGGAAACACTCATGGATTTCAGTTGAAAGTAGAGAAGCAAAACAAAATTGCTTGAAAAACCTTTACTTTTAAGGTCCATGGTGTGAGGCTAATAGCCTCGTCCCCAGGGGCCCAGATTTTACCTGAAGCGGTCAAATTTTGCATCATAAGAAAGCTACTATTTTTCTCTTTTAACTGAACTCTTATGGGCGGCTAAAGGATGTGTGGGTTGGTTGGATTAATTGAGCAGAGAAGAAAATGTGCCTCTTTTGTGACTCATGGTATTAATTTTACACAGTACTCTAATTTGGGTTCCAAAACCTGTTTTTAGCTCTCACTTCAAAATAAGTTGAAATTCAGCGCAAAATATATAGCAAGCGGTATTTTCGGGTGAAGGCCCTTCTCAAGATGAAAATTTATAGACTAATCTGGTCATACCCCTTGAAATATTCTACCTGTCAAATGAACATGCAGTTTATTCAGTGGGGCCCATATCTTTGTCTGTTCACTACTTTGGGTATCATCAGTTTTCTTTGATCCATACCTCAACTCAGGACAGTGTATTCAGTAGTTCTCTCTGTGCTCTCTCCGCATACGATGGTGGCTGCCTCTCTTTACTAAAGAATTGAGACATGATCAATTTTAGGTTCATTTCATTTGATGCAAAACATTCATACGCGTCTAAGGCACTATCAGTTATTTGATAAATCAGAAAATCGATTTTGCTCATGTCTGTTTTCAGTATTTTCTTAACGTACCCTACAAGTGATAACTATTCCATAATCTGATATTTTAATTCATTACGTGTCCATACGACACTTACTACAACACACAAGTTTGATGGCTATTTATATCTTCAACAGTGCCGTGTTTTTCTTCCTTTTTGCCAATTTGTTTTAACACAAAAATAACGTAGGGAATTTTATGAACTTGTTCTTTACTTCTAAGCTATCTGCAAATTATTAAAATTGTTATCCTTTCGGGAAAATCACTGAAATAGGTCCTTTAAACTAAGAACCTAAAGGCCATGACCCATTACTAATAGCCTGTCCCCAGAACCCCAGATTTTAACCAGAATGTTGTCAAAAATTTTTGGTATCTGAGAATCTGGAGAAAACTTACTATTTTTCTCATTTGCCCTTTGATCACGTTATACATGTAGTCTAGGCAGATGCCATGGGTTTCCCATGCCCCCCCTTAAAATAACTGCTAAACATGATTTTTAGCATCTCTACACATACTCTTAAAAGCATTTTTTTATTTTAACACGAAGATCAATATTGCAATTAGAGTGGAGTAATTCGTATATAGTGGTTCAATTTAGTTTGAAAAGGTCCTCAAATAGATTTCGCCTCAGCATAAGTAATCAGAAATATATAGCTGGCAGATCTGTGGAGTGTGTCAGCTTACAGAAATATGGGTGAAAATGTGATAAAGGTCGTTGAACTTTTGATTGGTCCTTGTACAGGGGTCAAATTTTCAAAATGCTTAAATCTTGACAAAATTGGTGTCAAATTGTGAATTAGTACGAGCATGAGCAATCTGGAAATGTACAGTTTCCATGATTTCAGATCTTTCATTTTGGTTTATCGGTTAGGAAAGAGATGAGTAGTCCCTAATTCCCACACAAAACAATACAAATTTGATAAGTAACTTTACACCAAATTTTACCACCTAACTAAACATCCTGGATAGTGCAAACTATACTTTTCTGGATTGCTCATGCTCATAGCTACAATTGGATACCAAATTTGTCAAGATCCGTGCATTTTGAAAGTTTGGCCCCTATACAATGACGAATCAAACGTCAAAGTGCAATGACCTTCAGGGGCATAGCCAGGATTGTAATTTGACGGGAGGCTGAGACTGTCTTTGTGCCCTAAATTTGTCCAAATTAGGCTGATTTTGCACGATTTTGTCAAATTTGACGGGGGGCTAGCGCCCCCTGAGCCCCCTCCCTGGCTACGCCACTGACCTTTGACACATTTTTAGCCATATCTCTACAACTGATTATCACAAATATGCCAAAGTGTATATTTTCTGATTCTTTATGAGACAAATCCCTTAATCCAAGATGGCCACCAAAGGGACCCCGTGGGACAATATTTGATCTTGGTAACATCAAAATTCTTTTCCAGTAGATGCGTAGAGATTCTAAAAATCAAGTTAGAATTTAGTTTTAAGGGGGGTGCATGGGAACCCATGTAATCTGCTAGACTATTAGGGCTACAGGATGTTTGGTTTGAAAGCTATGAGCGAACCCCCATTTCGGTCAACCAATATTAATTTTACAGAGTAATCTATGGGGCTTACAAAAATCACATTTTTAGCTCTCACATCAAAACAAATTGAATTCTCGGTGCCAAACTTTACAGATGAGGGTTTTGGACTGAATGCCGAAAACTTAAAATGTACTTAAAGGCCGACTCAGAGATTTCGAAATATAATACTTTTGTGTCGTAATTAAAGGTGCATTTCGTGATTTCGGCACCTTCTGTGTTATTCACTGATCACTAGATATCCTTGAGAAAATCTTATTCCCAAAATTTGAGCTGATCTTGCAGTTTTGTGTAATGAGCAATTGCT